>JAXGGS010279620.1:0-14458 GCA_035585475.1 Armandia brevis | reverse complement strand
GGACTGGACGCTTTCAGCTTACTGGAGGAGATGTTTGAGAACGCCGACTACTTCAAGGCGGACCACCACCTGACAAACTCCGTCCTCGCATTTATATCTATAAATCTGCTGGTGGTGTTTGTCTCAGACGCCCTCACCCTCGTCCCTGTCGGCTCAGATGATGAAGAGACGCAGAATAAATTTGCTCTGGGGGTCAAATTCATCGTTGTTATCATCAGCAATTTGCCGTTCTTGATTTTAAGAATCTATCTGTTCTGGTTATTCGAGCTGACAGCCGTATCTCTGAATACGATATTTCTGTTGTTTATCATGAAGGAAGTTATTGTGATTGTTCTAGGAATCGCTGAGGTCATTTCTAATATTCAGAAACGCGAAGCAGAGAGCAATGGTACAAACAAAGCAGGAGTTGTTTGTTAAATGTAGTAAGACAGGAATAGAATAGTCTAAGATTAAATGTGATTGTAGTATTTTTCTTCTTCTTCATGATTTATTGATGTATTACATAGCGATAAATGTTATCGGACCAACAAAAGACACATTATATGTACATGAAATAACTGTTTAAATTAACCTACATCAAATGGATTTTAAATTTGAGTTAAATTGTAATAACTACCATGTTTCTATCAAGGAAATATAACGATTGGTCGTCTTTGTATGGACGATCATAATCTAATACACATCATTTATCATTTATAATATACTTATATGCAGTTGTTGTTAAATGGTCCGATACGTTGCACCTGGGATTGTAAGGTGTTGTTAGCCCATGCAGACTATTTAGCCTTCCTAATAAAGTGAAGTTGCCTTGGACTACCCTTGATTACAACATTGAAAACATAATTCAAAGCGTTTGAAAACGAGAGAGAGCACATCGCATCACTTATCGTATTATACACCAATGATTGTTGAACATCAGCATCTCCTTAGACTATTTTCGAAAGAGATCGACTGGTTTATACTTTATACAGCCCTACAGTTATTTGATTGAACTACAGACGACCAATACCTGTTGTTCTCCCATCAGCGGGTCACCGTTGGCTCTTGTAACGCAGGAGAACTACAATACGAGCTAATGAAACGGTAGAAGTATACATAGGTTTATTTAAATGATTCTTGCATGATATGATGTAGCAAAATGAAGCGAAGTAAGATGAAGTATGTAGAGGTCTGAAGAAGATTATAGTACTAAGATACAGCATCGTTAAACTGAGTAGTATGACTACATGAAAATAGAAGTAGTATGCTTTGATGCCGTGAGACATACTACTGACATAGTAAAACGGCTGTCGTATGCGACGAAGTAATATAACAGGAATCTAAAGTGTTTGATGCCGTCACTTCTTAGAATTAAGCCTTTTCGTTAGGTTTTTACACTATAAGTTGAAGAACGCGATGGGTGCCAGGAACTACTGATGATCAGGTCCGAAGAAAAAAGTTTTTTAATCAAACACTATCAGGATGCAGATCTTGAATTATTTTATTGATACGGTTTATCTTTACACTCGTGAATAGTAGAACAATGAGAGCGAATACTTCTAACATGAATACCTATGGATATACGATCAATTAATTAGTTTAGTTATGCCAAATAAAGCCATCCCACCCAACATATATAATGGGCAAAAGTAAATTTAAGGTGAGTAATCCAAAATCTAACATTATCCACATCTATGGTTTCTAACAATGAAGAGTTCTAGTAAGTACACAGGGTCTGTAAAACTTTAAAGTAACAAGAGTACTATACTATGATAACGTAAAAGATGAATAGGCCCTTTCTCTGTCCCAACTGTTCTGTCCGACCTTACTTCAACCTATCTATATCAACCAGTCCCTCTTTCCTATTTTTTAATTATTAGAATATAACATATCACTGTTGACCATCATCTACATCTCTTGGTTCTATTTTGTTCGCCTGTGTATTTGAGTTCACAACATTAGAAATAACTTCAGCAGTTCCGAGCAAAATTACACAAGCTTCTTTTAAGATAAACAGCAGAAATATCGTATTCAATGACTCCGCTGTTTGCCCAAATAACCGGAATAAGTAGATTCTTATAATCAAAAACGGCAAATTACAGATGATGACAATAGTGAATTTAAAACCCAAAGCAAATTTTGCCTGCGTAGTGCCATCATCTATGAACACAGGGACGAGAGTGAGGACATCTGAGACAATCACCACCAGGAGATTGATAGATATAAATGCGAGAACCGAGTTTGTCAGGTGGTGGTCCGCCTTGAAGTAGTCGGCGTTCTCAAACATCTCCTCCAGTAAGCTGAAACCGTCCAATCCCTCGGTGAAACCGAAGTAGGTCATCGCGATGAAGGTGTCAATGCTTCCCATCTGGGATTTCTGCAGCTCCGACCGCTGTTTCTTAATCTTAATAAGTTTCTTAGTCTTAACCTTCGGCCTCACCCAACCCATTGCCTTCTCCCACCTATGTCTGGAGTACGGTAGAGGCAAGGTCAATAATTTACAGTGTATCATATATTAAACCAATTAAACCTGAACGGTAATCGCTATCAGACAAACCTTTTGCCAGTATCATTTTCCTCTGTTTCCGTAGCATCAATTGTGTCTTTCGAACGTTCTTTATCACATTGTCTCTTCGTTGTCACAGATAGTGTCAACAAAATCCACAGAGGACATCTCAAAACAAGGATGGTCAGAGATATCTGAACAATTAATATTGCCTGAAAAAGTAAACTTATAACGATGATCGATAGGTTGTAATCACCTCTATATATTAAACAAATAATATAACCTCTTTATATATGAAAACTTTATGAATGCAATAAAATATATTTTACAGTTGATGCAGTTGAACTTGAATAGGACGCGCCTGCTGAAGGCCTTAAGGGGATGGAAAAACGTTCAACGCATTAACATGACACTACCCGAACTAGACGTGAAATATATATGACTGACATCAGAAGGTGGCTGGGCCATGGGATGGGCATAAGGCAGTGCGATCTACGTTGGTAAATTTTACACAATATAGACTTATAAGTACCACTTAATTGGGGTGGGGTGGGGGGGGGGGGGGTGTAATAGTTATTATTGATTTGCAAGTTTGGAGGATGGCGGTTCGGCAAGTATTTGATTCAAGTTCTCTGTAACTTAAAAGCAGCTTGTGTTTGTGACACATAATGTCTATGTTTATAATCATGTATTCCCTATTCCCAATGTCTGCCTAGTTATAAGCAGGGTTGAGTTACCTGAAGAAGTTTAGTCCTTCTGCATATAAAACACTCATTAATCAGTGAGTGCACGTGGAAGTTATATAATATTATTTGTTGAACAATAAAATATATCGTGATGTTTGTAACATTTGTATATTGTTTAATATGTATGCATCTTTTTTATGTGGTGTTTGGACGTTGTATTACTTTCGTCTTGATCGCGGGTTAATAAAGTATTCCGTAGAATATCAAGTGTTTTTTTACCTGAAATAATTTCAACGGGTTATGGGCCCAGGTAACCGATAGAACACTGCAAACGGGAAGATCTACAGGACCAACACTCTACTTAGGACAGGCTACAAAGTATCCGAGCAGAGTAACATCGAAATCAACAAGATGGGACAAGAGGACAAGTGGTCAATCAGTCGTCTTGATGGGGAATCGAACTGGATGACCTGGAAGAATCAAATGAAACATTTGTTGCTGGACAAGGAGCTCTGAGGGTATGTGGACGAAACCTAGAAACAACTGGCGGATAAAAGAGAAAATTAAGTGATCCGTGTGACCTTCAAGAAGAAGAGTCAAAAACGCGCTGATGAACATTATGCTCTCCGTAAGTACGAACATCCTTCGAATTATCCAAAACTGTGATAGTCAGGTGGAGGCTTGGAAGGCTCTTTCGAATCAGTAATAGAGCCGCTAGCTACTTTCGCATAGAAATGGTCGAAGGCGGGAACGCGGATGAACACCTCCTAGACATGGGCAACATTACCGATCAACTGGCATTGATGAACTCACTGATTTCAGCGGAATATCCCGAAAGCCGAAGACTTCGACCGCAGTAAGGTGTTACAACTGTAACAAAATCGGACATATGAGCCTTAATTGCTGGAGTGCACTGGCAGGAAATTCCACCCAGCAGAAGCCTCATCATGCGAAGGCAGCGACAGAGACAAGTTTTCTGTGAAGACACTGAACATCACGCGATCAAGGCCATTAGGGGACTCGAACCTAGGACGATGACTGAAGTGTTGAAGTCCAGTGACTCTAAACAGTGGAGTGAAGCTGCGAGAAACAAGTTCGAATCCCTGAGAAAGCACAACACTTGCGAGCTTGCCGAGCTACCTGAAGGATGACAGGCAGTATGGAGCAAGTGGGTCTTCAAGGTGAAGTGTGACTGAGAGGGAGAAATTGACCGCTACAAGTGCCGACTTGTAGCACAGGGGCACAGCCAGGTCGAGGGGGTTGGCTAGGGAGAAACGTTTGCACCAGTGGCGTGTCTCGGGTCAATCCACTCCCTTCTAGCAGAGGTAGTCCAGCGCAGGATGAAGATTAATCAGATGGACGTCATCACTGTGTTCCTGAATGGACATTGAAGGAGGAGATTTACATTAGGCAACCTGAAGGCTTCGAGGAGCGAGGAAAGGAAGAACTTTACTGTAAGTTAAAGCACTCTCTCTACGGCCTCAAACAATCGCCTAGATGTTGGTTTGAGGAAATGAAGTCTTACCTCACCGAACTAGGGTTTAAACAGTACACCGCATTTTTCACAAGTGAGACGGAGAAAATCTGACAATAACAGTGTTTACATCGATGATTTGATTCTCCTTGTGTACGTCATGGCACACCTAAAGACCACCCTGAGCAAGAAATTTCACATGAAAGATCTGGGCGAACTCCAATACTGTTTGGGGATCAGCATTTGTCAGTCACCCGACACTCTGCAGATGTACCAGAAACAGTACATCACGGATACGCCGAAGAAGTTCCGTATGACTGAGGCGTACCCAGTGATGGCAACCTTGGACACAAGCGTGCATCTTGAGGTATCTGAAAGGAACCCAAGATCTCGCCCTCACCTTCGAGAGAAACAAAGAGCCAATTGTTGGCTACTCAGACGACGATTGGGTCGGTGACAGGAACAACAGGGATTCGACCTCCGGCAACGTCTTTGTGCTGGCTAATGCCGCCATCATGTGGGCAAGACCCAAGCAGACCTCGGAATCTACAGTAGAGGCCAAATACATCACCCTTAGCCTGGCGACACTGGAAATGACATGGCTTCATCATCTCCTCAGCGAGTATGGGACCAACATCTCCCAACCCAGCGTAATGATGGAAGATAACCATGGGGCCATCGCAACAGCAAAGAACCCCATCTTTCATAATTGCACGAAGCACATCCAGATTAAATATCCTCATGTGCGTGAAGCAGTCGAGACCGGAGTCTTGAATCTCCAATAGTGCCTATCCAAGGACATGTTGGCTGACGTCTTCACCAAGCCATCACCCTGCGACCACCTAGAGAGAATCCGACGATTGCTGAGACTCAAAGCGATCAAATTAGACCTGTTAGAACAACAACGACCTACATGAGAAAGGGCACAAGTGGGAGTGTTGAACAATAAAATATATCATGATGTTTGTAACATTTGTATATTTTTTAACATGTATGCGTCATTGTTTGTGTCGTGTGTGGTTGTCCGGTATTGGTCACCGCGTGGTTGCTGCACCACGATGCGAGTGATGCCACTCGCGGTCACACCTGAGTGTCCCTCAGCAATCGTCGGCTGTTACTCCTGGCGGATTAACATAATTGGTCAGAGGTCACCGTTATCTCTATTACGTTATTCACGGAAGTAACTGCCAAATCTCTAACGCCATTGTTTCGAAATTCAAATTACTGTTAGTTAGCAAAAAGCCTCCCAACACTTCGCATGTTGTATTACTTTTGTCTTGATCGTGTGTTAATAAAGTATTCGGTAGAATATCTTGGACTCGTGTTATTTTACCTGAAATAACTTCAAAATTATTACTATTTACCAAAAAAATTATGAAATATGTCAGATATCGTATTATTGAATAAAAGATTTACAGAATAAAGATAGAATAATTACCAAATGAGTGGAGTCAAATGTCTGAAATCCTGGATAGTTCGCAGTTTCATTCAGGAATGTACCATTGAACACTTGAAGACCATTTTCGACTTCATACCCATAATATTCCAGAACTTCCTATAAACCCAGAATAATATGACCACATATCATCGGTAAATTATAATGTTAATCGTTGTAATATTCGCAAATGGAGATCTTAATTATACCTCTGTGAATGTGCACACTTTTCGGAGCACATACCGTGGTGTAATTGCATGATTGCTGACGACAGTTACAGACAGTCTATCGATGTGATTATTATAATTTACATGTTTACCTTATTAAGCAAGGCCGGATCTGATATTCCCAGAGTAAGCGGATCCTCCTCATACGGTACCCGGCATGTGCAGGTGTAGGGACTTAAACTGATGCCTGGAACAGGTGCGGTGTTGGGGAAACAGAAACATGAGGCGTAGTCAGGTATGATGTCCAGGTAATACTTGACGCTCTTCACCATGACAACTATCACCTGGATACAGTCTGTGATCATCGTGTAGAACCTAAAATATCATGTAATTCTTCAATTCCATAGCTACATGTATCTAATTCCAAACTTTGCAATAATGTAGGGGAAGGCAGTGTACCAATGTAGCATATTGATAATTTATTTTAGCTTGCATATCTGTCATCTACGCATAAGTATTAAATAAAGATTCATGGATAATTGTTTCAACATATTTATATTTTTGGGGCTTTTCATTCCCGTGGATATTTAGCAACTAATACCTGCATGCATAAAGAGCGTCCCTTATTAATTCCCATCAATGTCTTCAATTCAACCACCTGAATGATTCATATGGCTTATGATTAAGATATGATTTACAGGATGTTAAGTTCCACCGGCGACATTGTTGAGAGTTATTGATCACTCAGATGACCGTGATAAGGTAATATACAATTTAACTTACGAGGCCAAGATTGAAGAAATCATCAGCATCTTTCCAAAGTCAAACTTCTCATCTTTGAACCAGCAAGCCAGACAACACATATTCAGTATAAACAGAAAGAACGGTAAATAGGTAGGTATGGCGTCTATATAAATATCAGCTGTGTTTCTGCCCAACTCTTCCAGGGTGTCGTAGTAAACAAATAACAGCCAAATCTGGTGACCTAGAGTTATAAGGATCACTGGAATTCCGTACGCGAAAAACACCCAAAATAAAATTATCGGTTCCATGCTTTTACTTATAATCAGATGTCCTATGCGTGCTTAGAATGGAGAGTTGATGTGTGGTTTAATCATTCGTTTGCAATGGAATATATAAGACATTGTGACTCATACAGAATATATTAGGCACTTTGCCAGTAAATAGGTTAGGGGTTATAATCATTTATAAAGAGGAAATAATGGATTACAAAAGGTAATGGCAAAGCTAATTGCTTATTTAGAAAATCAATGCAAAAGGACGCCGCGTTTAAATGAGAAAAAACGGGCAATACTTAAAAATCCAGAATCAATATTTCCTTTATACATTAGTTATCATAGTATCGGTAGATTTTATCAAATCCTTTTTTCTAAGTAAATATAATTAGTCTATAGAAGCTTTTATTGAGAAGGGTTTTCAATGAAGGGTCTCCATGTTCATACTAATCAGCCATGACAATAACATAAAGGCTTTCAAAAACATTACACACATTTGCTGAGAAACGCCGCGAATCAATGGTTAAGTGGTCCATGCAACAATTATGATTCAAACTAGTAAGTCAAACTTGGTGTGCATTGTACCATGAGTCTTTGGCTTACATTACTGCCAAATGAATGCTTTTAATATTAAATGCTAAACGCATTCATAAGCTGATGTGACGGTTGATTCGGCAAATTGATTGCGACAATAACAATTGATTCAAATGGATGAATTGTTAAATTTGCAAACTATCGGACAAATATTGATAAATGTTTTAGACATATACGCTCAGGGATTTCAATGAATGTGGTCATAGATCAAGGCGCAATCCCTGGTTGTGATTTTGCCATGACCAGAATCTAAAGTTGTAATAATCATTACCCGCGTGTACTGAGAAAAGCCCACACTCAGAGAAAATCAATGATTAAATGATCCACGCGATGCGACCCTCATATGACTTGTGTACCTCGGTGAGACATCAACCTTTGTCCGTGCTAGACAATTAGTATTATATTACGATGTTAATTAATAGTAGGAGCGCCTTGCAGGCGCGGTACGTAAGTGCGTGAGCATTACGTGGACGCACGAGACATGACGTCACTACCACGTCCGGTCTCGAGTATAAGTAAGGGGTTTCGAATGAAACGGTCATTCTCGACATGTACTTCGGTACTCTGCATTTTGCCAAATCTTAAGTACGAGCAGTTCATTTTCTTTCAGTAACTACAAGTCTGTTTCTTTTTAGCAAACATGGATAGAGACGGACTCGTCACCGCGGAGGATCTGGATCAGCTAGAAAAACAAATTACCGGAGAGTTGGACAGAAGCGACCCGAAAAACGGTACCGAGGACTCAGACTCCGAGCCTCCGTCATGGCTGACCGGGCTGAAAGAATCTATCTCGGGATTGAAGAGATCTTATGAGTCAACGCAAGTAACAGTGGCGACGCTTGTCTCTCAAGTGAAGTCCAGGCCCGAGATCGAGCTTTCTTGGAATAAGGAGGGCAACAAGAAACAGTTCGATTTATGCCAGCAAACTTTAACAAAGTTTGACCAAGCGAGCGCGTGCATAACCGCCAGACGTCCTCAGGAGGCTCAGGATTTCATAGCCGAAGGTAAAACGCTTATGACCAGACGTATGAAGATTCTCCGGATCGCCGATAAGTCCGGATGGCTCACGGTTGAGGAATACCTCGCCTCACCCATCACTGACGATGAGGAGGACGACAAGCGGCTGAAGAGGGCGGAGAAAGCTGCTCAGGAAAAACTGAACGCCAAATCAGCGATGAAGAAAGGGAAGAAATCCCGTTTCTCCAGCGAGCGCTCTCCGGGGAGCCACGACAGGGGTTGGACGGAAAACGGCTCAGGGGACCAGAGAAGCAGCTACAAATCTTACGGAGGTTTCAAGAATCAGAGCTCTTACAAGTCTTCGACGACCGTGCCGGACAAGGGAGCCGGGAAGGGGACTTCAACTGACAACTTGTGCTTCAAGTGCGGCGTTCGAGGCCACTGGGCAAACGAGTGTCCACAGAAGTCACACTACCTCGGCAAGAGATGTGAGTATATATATTGATTGTTTCTATAACTCCCCAGTGCCAATCTTGGGTAACTCGTGCATTAGTCACGTATATACGGGTGCACGGACACCAGGGTCAGAGGGCTGTTAAGATCTCATTATTCCCACCCCATTCCCTAGACTAGAGGTATTGCCCGGCGAGGGGACGGGGCGTTTTTCGGGCACAGTGCCAACGAATTCGAATTCACGCGCCAAATTGCTTGGAATTGGGCCGAGCTCGAGCTCGATCTGAGCGATCGTAACTCCTTGTGATAATGTTACGTCAAGCGCGTCAGCGCTCGTGCTGCGCTTGAGGCAGCAAGCAGACAACAGGTTTCGTTGTGCGAGGCTCGGACAAGCAGGTCGATTCTTATTCGGTCTGGTGATCATGCCGCGGGCAGTGAACGTAAAGCTGCTGCCGCGGGGTACAGTCGAGGTACCCAGGGTCCGACCCCTGCGCAGCCCTAGGCCACGCATGTCAGGCACGGGCGCTCTTCCGAAAGTCACCAGAGACTTGAGTGAATATCTCAGCGAGGGCACAAACATATTCGTAGTTGGGAGGCTAAAGGAAAACATCGGTTATTGGCGGCAAATAGGTGCAAATCAAACCGTTTGGACATAATCGAGCATGGATATACTATTCCACTAGTGAAGTCTCCACCAGCATACGAGAGGAGGAACAATCGCTCGAGTATGGGGCATCCCGAATTCGTCAGGGAATCCATTAACGAATTGCTGTCTACAGGGGCGATATCGGAGGTAGCCGATAAGCCGTACATGTTACACCCCCTGACAGTCAGCGACCACTTAGGGAAGTTGAGGCTAGTAATTGACTTAATGTTTTTAAATTACTACGTTCGAATGGAAAAGGGTAAATTGAAGGAATGGATACCTTTTTGAAAACAGCTCCGATCGGAGGTTACTGCACATCATTCGACATGAAAGCCGGTTACCACCACATCGAGATCGCGGCGGTGCAACATAACTTACTGGGTTTTCAATTTAACGACGAAGAGGGCAACACACGGTATTTTGTGTTTAAGGTACTTCCTTTTGGGTTGAACATAGCGGGCCTCATTTTCACCAGAGTGATAAAAGTGTTGGTCCGGTACTGGCGGTCCAGGCAAGGAGAAACGGCTTGACAGTCAGAACCTCGATGATCAGTAGTGGGATAGTCCCGCATCGATCTAAGTCAATCTGGGAGCCGACGCATTCTATAGTATGGTTAGGCTTTATAGTAGACCTCTTCCATGCCCTGATCACGGCGCCACAGGAGAAAGTGGACAGGGTAAAAGTATTACTGACCCAGGCCAAGCGAGCTTCGGTATTTCCCGTCCGATCGTTAGCCAAGGTCATCGGCAGTTTAATCTCCATGGAGAAATCGCACGGCGATATCGTTTATCTGCGCACTAAACTGTTGACAATCATCCAAGCAGCCGCAGGTTCATCGAAGGAAAACGTGACTCTAGACAGGGGCTCTAGAGAAGAGCTCGACTTCTGGTTGGAGTATATTGATAGGGGTAATGGTTTAAGCTTTAGATTTAAGCCTCAGTCAGGGTCAGTCACCTTCTCTGACGCAAGCAATGTTGCCTCGGCGGGGGTTATACGAGCTAGTCTGCATGAGGAACCCATCATAGTCTCCTATCAGTTTAACGCCGAGGAGCAGAAGACAAGCTCTACACTTAGAGAGTTACTGGGCATGTTCAAAGGGTTAGCGCACGCCAAAGATCGGTTAAGCCACCAAGCTGTGATATGGTACACCGATTCACAGAATGTCGCCAGGATAGCGAAGCGCGGGTCCATGAAGCCGCATCTGCAGCTCTTGATCACGAAAGTTTCGCAGCTATGTTTCGACCAAAGCATCGCATTGTCAGTTCACTGGATCCCTCGGTCTCTGAACGAGGAGGCCGACTTTTGGTCACGAGTACGAGATTTCGATGACTGGCGCGTAGATGCGCAATGGTTCGCTTTCATCTGTCGTAAATTCCGAGCGGTAGTAACCGTGGACAGATTTTCCAACTACGAGAATAGACAAGTTCAGCTTTTTAATTCAAAATTTCACCACCACGCGGCCGAAGCGACAGACGCCTTTACGCAAGATTGGCGCAAGGAGGTCAACTGGGCAGTCCCGCCTATATATCAGATTGTTTGGACCATAGACTTCATAGTATGGTCCGGGGCGAGAGCGATACTGATTATCCCAATCTGGAAATCAGGATATTTCTGGCCGAGAGTGATGGAACTGTTCGAGAACGGGCACCCCCAACTGTCGGACAGGTTGACGTTAGGCAACATCTTTAAGCTGGGTCAAGTTCCGGGGTCAATCTTTGGGGATCCGAAGTGGAAGGGTTCGAGCATGGCTATCTTGTTCAACTAAGCCGATAACGTACGTGCGCGACTTGCGCATATATAATGAGCTATCATCTTATAGTAAATTCAGTAGACATATCGCAGATTGTTAGCGTATTATTACAGTTAACATATACTACAATACCCGTGCATGTAACACGCATTATAGAGGAATCACCTCGTTACAACATCCGTTTCCTTTTTTCTTACAGAAATCTGTCAGCACGGCCCTTGGAGCAGAATGGCAGGCATCGATAATCCCAACCTAATGCCTCTCATCGCCGATATACCAAAACTTATAGGAGCATCGATAGCGTCGTCTACACTGACCGCATACATAGGAGCTTACAGGAGGTACACTCAATGGAGAGCCGATGTAGGGGACTTCGGCACAAACAAGGAGGACGATATCTCATTAGGTCTATACATGGCTAGTCTGTTACAGAGAGGATCCGGGATAAGTTCTATTACTCAATTTATCTGCGGCGCGGCATGGATACACCAGAAACGAGGACTTCAGAATCCTTTGACATGTACGATAGTGAAGACAGTATATGAGGCGGCGAAGCGATTATGTGAGAAACGGAACAATCAGAAGGAGCCCATGACACCGGACATGATACGCAACATCAAGGGACATCTGATCCGGAAGTACGGCGACGCGTCGCTAGCCGCGACACGACTGATGACTATGATAATGGTAGGTTTCGCAGGCTTCCTCCGATACAACAAACTTAGTCAGATCAGACGACACGATATAACGATACATCCCGGATACTTCACTATCTTCATCGAGAGATCGAAGACCAATTCGCTACGGGAGGGACACACCGTAGTTGTAGCCCGGACAGGCACGGACATCTGTCCGTTGCTCTGGTTGGTATGTTACCTTCGGCTCGCCGGCCTGCAAGGGCCATCGGAGAAGTACATTTTCCGCAGTCTGACGAAGCCGACGAAGAAGGGCATCCATCAGACAAAAGAACGTCCCACTATCCTATACCAGAGCCCGTGAAATACTACTCGAAGTCATCAGGGCCGCGGGATACGACTCAACAAAATTCGGGCTGCACAGTTTACGTTCAGGAGGTGCCTCTGCGGCCGTAGCGGGGGGCGCCACCGAGCGCCGGGTGAAAGTTCAAGGCAGATGGGAGTCAGACGCCGTGCACCGCTACATAAAAGAGGAACTTTCTCAGAGGCTCGCCATTACCTTCATGCTCGGCATATGAGAAGGAGACGGGTTAAGTTATGGTATATTAGCACGGGAGGCATTCCGTAGTATGCATTAATTTCGCGTCAGTTACTTATTTTGTTATTCTCGACACATGTTTTCAGCTTTACACAGTAGTTGTTATATGTTAGTAATTAGTAAATCGAATATAATTAGATTTATCGTCGTTTTATGTAATAATTAGACGATAATTAGTATTATATTACGATGTTAATTAATAGTAGGAGCGCCTTGCAGGCGTGGTACGTAAGTGCGTGAGCATTACGTGGACGCACGAGACATGACGTCACTACGACGTCCAATCTCGAGTATAAGTAAGGGGTTTCGAATGAAACGGTCATTCTCGACGTGTACTTCGGTACTCTGCATTTTGCCAAATCTTAAATTTGGAGGGAAATTTATACATTTACTCATGAACATGTCATTATGTTTCTCGTTAGACAGTATAATCGTTATTACATTCCCCTGTCGTCACGAACCTGTCACCATAGTTCTCCCAAATACTTGTTGCCGATAGCGCGCAGGGGAATATTTGTTTCGTTACTTTTGTTACATACACTTTACTTTGTTCACTCTGGGCAATGAATAAACATGATTCTTTTTATTTGGACTCGAGTATCTTTTCTGTTATTATTTTATTACGATATACGCTCTATGTAACTTCGGAACGTTACAACCAGATTATTATTATTTATATTTATATTTTTACATATGGCAACTCCCCGCCTGTCATAGACTGTCGTTATTGGGGAAATCGTATAGTGGGAGGGGGCTCTTATTCACGATGTAGAATATCGAGTTGGACAACCATGGATATTTTCTCCAAATAGGGGAAGGAGGGGTCTGACATATATCACATTCACAGTTCTTCTTCTTTCGGCGGGCGATGAGAGCGATTAACTATACTGAAAACAAAAGCAGCAGCATCGTCAAATATCATGAATATGACTTTCAAAATATCGATATTCAAATCGTCACGTTGTTGCGCGTTAGCGTTTTTTCTCTCTCTTAACCGTGCAGAATCGAGCGGGAGCAGTTAGAGTAAAGTTTACATGATGCTGGCCTTTCACCGGATGGTACATTCTAACCAGCTCGATGTCGCGGTTTTTTCTTCTCTCTTATTTATCTCGAGATGGTCAAACTTGAATCTTGAACACATGGTTAGCTACGTCTATGAGACCGTTGAGTCTCGCAACTCGACATTCCATATTCGGCGTACATACGGGTTATCTATTCGATTAAGTCCTATCAGAGTCGGATACCGTCACCGTAGTTATTTAAAGCGATGGCATATTTTCCAGTTCTGAGAACTTCGAGCATTCCAGCGTTCACTTTCGCCCAGCTTGTTCTGTTTCTGGCCGACCCTTCTGTCGGCGGGCATCACTTGGACGAATTTCTTATAGAGAAAAATGCCCGCTCTGAAACCTCCAAAAGAGGGTACGCCATTTTACGGCGACTCAATAATCGACGCACATCGCAGTAATTATTACACACCTGAGTGACCCGCACCTGTCAAATGTACTCCCGGCTGATTAATGTAATTGGCTAGAGATCATCCTTATCTCTTTCACGTGTTCCGG
>JAXGGS010279509.1:0-14459 GCA_035585475.1 Armandia brevis | reverse complement strand
CTTACAGATTTATTACTAATTGCACCGCTGTTGTATTTTCTAAGACTCGCGCTACCCATTCTCTGCGCGGCAGCTCCGGCGTACGGAGCTCCTGTAAAACAGAGAAAACAAACTTAGGTACAATTAAATGCCACATCATTATCACCTCATCTCCTCATCTCAGGTATAATTATTTTAATTATTTTAATTATTTTAATTATTTTAATTATTTTAATTATTTTAATTATTTTAATTATTTTAATATTATTTTAATTATTTTAATTATTTTAATTATTTTAATTATTTTAATTATTTTAATTATTTTAATTATTTTAATTATTTTGTTATATGTTGATAAATCAGTGCTTACCTGGTACTGGGTCTGGTCTCTGGCTCTGAACCCGGCTCTGCCTGTTGACGGAGCTGTTGTCGTTGCCGTAAGACATGGCTCGGCCCTGACCGGTGCTGGGGTGCACGGGGGTGGGTGGGGAGGAGCCGTGGGGGTGCTTGGGCGGGTTCAGGCAGGGTGGGGAGGCCTTCTCCCGGCGCAGGTAAACCGGGTCAGCCGGGGCTGCGTTCACGTTCATGTTATACTCGGGCAGCTCCTGCTCAGCCATCTCTTCTGTAAATATAATAAATATATACATTAGTAATTATGATAATAACATATAAACCAAGTTAACATAAGGGTGACTTGGACGAGGGGTAAGGCGAATGGGTAGATGTGCCTGACAGTTACAGTGTCTATTCTGCACTATAAGTGTATGCTATTTGTGTACTTATGAAAGGAGGTAAGAAAATAAGGTAACTCCAACCTCTGAGGAGAGAAAAAGTTTCACACAACCAACCCACAAGTGGTCATTTGATTGCGCTTTAAATAGCTGCGTGTCTACCTTGTGCGTTTACAGGGCTGTGTAAGTCTGAGCTTGTTTGGGAGGTCTGGAATTATCATTATTATTATTATTATACTGACCACGGTGGGGAATATTTCTACCAGTTATTATCACAATCATATAATCTATACTGAGCAGCGATGCATGATGGTTCATATTCTACCAACTCGCATTATCACCGCGATGTATGTTATGAGAGAGCTCTGTGCTTGCTTAGCTTTAAACTTGATAACCATCGATCAATAAACGCGTATAAACAAATACAGGTTAATCCGAATCACCACGATCACAGATCAAAGTTTCCGCTAATATCAACTCATAATACACAACAACCGTAGCTACCATTAAAACTCGCAAAACAATCACATAGATTCGTATAAATAGTCGGTATATATAAATATGGTAGGTCGTACAGAGTGACAACTTAAACACTAAATGTACCTGAGTTGTTTGCCTTGTTAATCCTGTGAAAGTTTCCTGAACTAATTACAAGTTTCGCCGGCTGATAATGAAGCTTGGCATGTATCTCGCCAGCTTGTCAGTGTGGGCGAGAATGTGGGTGAGTTTCTCAGTGTAGCCCGCACGGCCCGGGGGTTTTACAGCAGCACCTGGCGGTCTCCCCTGATCACACACAGGTAACACACTGCACAGGTAGGACAGGTATATGTCTGAGCACGGCGTGTACTGACGGTGGTGGTGTTTGCCGGAGCCTCGGTGTTTACAGGTTACCGGCACATGGCAACCACCGGTCGGCGAGCTCCTGGAGCCCCGTGAGCGCGGCACAGATTAAAGCACGCGCGCTCTCCTTACTGTCAGGGGGGGGGGGGCGGCCATTCAAGCGCTGTCACCCGGATTTATCACACGTAATCCACGCGGACTAGCGGATTATCCACATCATAATATTCTCGCCAATACAGTTGGGTTGATATGTATTAGATTACCCCTCGACAGATAAGTTAAACTCAGACGACCAACTTAATAAATTTCACACCTGTATGACAGCCTTACACAAGAAAAAATACTGTTGCTCTTGTGAAGTCTACGGAACGATTCCGAAACGTTTAATTTACGAGAATCGTCATCCTAAGTACGGTGCTTCCAAAACATTGCTCTCTATAGTAATGTGCATTTATACCCGCATATTGTAATGAAGAATAATCTAACCGTAGCAAGCACGCACACGAAGGTCTCCTGTGTAAAATGCCACCTCTCGTCGTATATCGACTTACGGCGGTGTGTGTCAACAACTGCGCGTTGTTTTGTGAGCACAAATATTTTCTCCGTCGATCGGTACGAGCAGCCCGGAGAAACTACCACCTGATACCGGGGGAGAGGTGTTACATCGGAGATTAGCACCGGATCAGGCGGGATTAGCATATTATACTGATTATCGGGGTTCTTCAGGATTAACTATATAAAACCAAGAGCGTTAATCTTAACACGGAACATGATTCCTTCGGCCCAACAAATATCATATTAATCCTCCCATGGGGTACAGTTCTGTACCTTGGGGGTTCATACATGTAATCGTAACATGTCTGTTGGAAACTATGAATACCCGTATTTACACTGGTCATGAGTAAAATAGCCAAACTTACATGCAATGACATTTATCACATACGTCATTCAGAAATCGACGCATCCGTGACACGGTGAGACAGATAATGGGTAATAACTAGTGAAACTGTTTCATTGTGAGCGGACAGCAGAATTATGACACAAAGGTAAAATAACTGCAGAAGGTAAAATAACTGCAGAAGGTAAAATAACTGCAGAAGGTAAAATAACTGCAGAAGGTAAAATAACGGCAGAAGGTAAAATAACTGCAGAAGGTAAAATAACTGCAGAACGTAAAATAACTGCAGAACGTAAAATAACTGCAGAACGTAAAATAACTGGTCAATCACAGCACTAAACTAAAATAAGCACATAAGTGATATCGACCTTGTTCTCCCATTAATAAAGTGTGCGCAACATTACCACACCAAACAAACAATCAAACCGTCAACTCCATATTCCGTTAATTACATTCGATTTCCCAGGCACGCTTGTCCTGTGACAATATTTCAAAGCTGCCTCTGTGTAAAAGATGTGAGGGCCAGTCCTGTTGTGAGAGTGTCGTGTGATATTCGATCCTGCTCAGTATAACCGGCACTTGCGGAGAGAAGCGGTTACAAGTGGCCATTAAAGCTCCTCTACTCAGCTCGGTATCTAAACAATCCGGTATACATGTAATAACCCGAGGGTCCCTCAGTCAATAAACCACTCACCGAGAGATTCACTCGATCTTTAAAACACTCAGTGGGCCGCGTCTTATTCACAGCGGTGAGCTCTCGTTATAACGCGGGCGATAGGGGAGTGAGCAAGGCTAAAACCGTGTTATAGCGAGTTATCGTGTATTTCTATGGCCGGTATTTGTCCTGCGATATTGGGCTCTGACTAATGGCGAAATCAAATCAGGGGAAACGATAGACCCGCGTTATATCGAGTATTACTGCATTTGTACTGGTGATATTTGACTCGCGTTATAGAGACCAAATCAAAATAACAAATCTAGGAGATACCACTGGACCACGCTATATACATAACGGAAATCGCGTTATAATAAACTGCGTTATAGCGAGGGTCTACACGTGTGCCTATCTGACAGTAGGTGACAGGGACCACAAGCACAAGGACGGCGTTATAGCGAGGGTCTACACGTGTGCCTATATGACAGAAGATGACAAGGGACACAAGCACACTTCATCTTAGCTTACGACAGCTGCAGATAAGATTAATGCAACTTCAATCTTATGATCTCTTGACGCGAGAACTTAAAACAAATATTGAGCCTACCGTGAGTGATATATTGAATAAAGACGTGATCGTCACTCTCATGTTTTATCTGAGCTAACTACTGCATGGAAGAGCTTGGATATTACTAGGACGCTCGCACGTTTGACCTAATTATTTTTGCATCATCGTGATAAAGTAAATATCGTGCCAAACTCCACTTGTGGCGATATTTCTATGAAGCGTGAACGAATGGGTAGTTGGGTTATCATTAATGCAACATAGTGACAGGAATTAATGGGTAGTTAGGTTATTATTAATGCATGTTTATGACAGGATAACTGTTGTTGGCAAACGTATACAGTAAATATTCGATATAACGCAAGTAGCGGGGACAAGCCTGAAAAATGATTTATTTCTGTCACCTTGTATGCCACTGACCCTTTGAACCGCGTTATAGAGTAAACTAGAACACCAAAAGACCCGCGTTATACCAAACATCTACTATACGTGTATCAGTGAGATAAAACGTATTAGTAAGACAGAACTTTAAATTTATCATCTTAATCTCTTAGCTACCGAGCAATGACTTTCAGCAGATAATCCCTCAAGATTAAACACGCCTGATCCAGTTGATTACAGGTAAAACACCTGAGATTATCCGGGCAGGTAAGCCCAGGTAAACAGTAAATTACCTGTATATATCATTAGATTAACTGATTAACTCAGTGTAACACACCTGTATACGAGGGCAGTAATCAGGCAGGGAAAGGATTACCTATATCTAACACACCTGTATATCAGGACAGTAATCAGGCAGGGAGAGGATTACCTATATCTAACACACCTGTATATGAGGGCAGTAATCAGGCAGGGAGAGGATTACCTATATCTAACACACCTGTATACTCGGGGTATATCAGGAAAGTAACCGGGTCAGGGTAATAATTACCTGTACCTAACACTAAGATGATATATGACAGGTAATTAGTCACCCCCGCACTTGTCTCTCATTCCTGGCGAGCCTGGTATATAATATAATGTAATCTACTCCGTAGATTCTTAATTACAGGTGTGATAAATTACAATGTTATTAATTTGTAAAGCTGCGCATTAAATCAATTATTTCCTCGAACGATGAAGAGGAGCTTAAATCAGGGGCAGATTAGTCTAGATCCCGATGGATTAGTAAGATTTATTGTTATAATGGTGGTGACTAAAGAAATACGTTGCCATGGTAACTTACCACCCTCTTCCTCGAGCCTGTTATCAGCGTACGCATCTTTGGTGAATCGGTGAGCTGCTGTCGTCCAAGATACAGCCTGAAATATAGTAATTATAAAATTAATATTCAACGAACTGAAGGATTTTTACATCAATTTATATCGAGCAAACATCTATCAACTTTACACGATTGAAGAAATCAAACGGTTTCGTGTGAAAATATTGCATAATTATAACGAGTAGCATGTGTGAATAGTAAGTAGTGCTCCGCCATGTCCGTTAGGTTTACACGAGATAGTAGTATACACGATTACAATAAGTAGTACGTTTGTAAGTAGTAGGCTTACCTGTCCGTTCGGTTTACACAGGATAGTAGTACACTCCGGGCCGGTTCCCCACCTCTCCTGTTCCCGGAAGACGAAATCTGTGGGCGGCTGATGGAGCAGGGCATCCTGGGAACCAGACCAAACCGTCACCGTCTTGTTCGCCATGGAACGAATGCGTGGAGGAAATCTGATCACACAGAGATAAATAATACATTAAATTAGTGATAAAAATGCTAAAACACAGCGCCAACGGCCGATGGCAGGTACTATTTGCAATTAAACATTGTCACTGCTGTGGTTTTCATATCATATATAATATTCGTTAAATTAGATGTAATTCTACAGAAATCCAGAGTTGCCAAGTACTTCTCTGAGTGACCTTCTTGTGAACCAAGTACTTCTATGAGTGACTTTATTGTGAACCAAGTACTTCTATGAGTGACTTTATTGTGAACCAAGTACTTCTATGAGTGACCTTGTTGTGAACTTACCTGTAGACAGCTACTGGGTGGCCACCGACGTTCTGTTGTAACAAATAACCTCCGATTTCCTCATCTTTATTTGCAGCGTTCGCGATACGAATGTACCGACCTTCAGCGCTCACCTCTAGGATCCTCATGGTGCCAGTCGAACTTTAATAGGAAATAATTCACAACATATATTGGCAAATACGTTAAATACAAAACGAATGCTTCTTTTCATTCAGTGATTAAATTTTTAAACACCTGACTTTTAGGAGATAGATTAAATATTAATATACCATCTTAAGAATATCTGCACATTAGCATTACACAAGTACAGATATTTAATAACCATGTTTTTTTGTTATTTACCTGGAAGTAGCCGTGTTGTAATCGTGAGATGTGGCGGTGCCTAGCGGCCTGTAGTCCTCTCCGGTCTGGGCGGGGGGACTGGGAACCTTAGGCGGGGTTCTGTCTCCATGCACCTTAAAGCACGGAACAACAAACAATCAAATTACAAGTTCGGGGATTTTCTTACTAGCAAATAGCTGCTGTTACAAGCATAGGAGAACAAGAGGTATGAAGCCCTAACATGTTTGCCCATCGGCAACGAAAATGTCAATAAAGTTCATAGTTTCACTTTAATCTCTTAATCCAAATTGCTACTTTGGTACTCTACATGTGAATTTTTACACTCTTGCTCGAATTTCTGACTTGAACTATGCAGCGTCAGAGTTAAATTAAACAACATCATATTTGTAAATGTCTTTTTTTTACTTACCCTCATAGTGTTGTCTTTTACTTTGAGGTCGTTAAACATGGAGTCGAAGTAATCTTTGCCTTGACCTAGAGATGTGGATACAAGTTTAGCGTTCTGCGGACGTCCATTTTGTGCTAGAACAGTGAAAATATGACACACACATTCTAAAACCCTGTCGTCTAGCATAAATAAAATACACCATTCTTAACAAGAGCCACAAAGTTATGTAAAAGATATACGACCAGAATACCGGTTTTCTCGACACAATTTCGATATATTACATATTTAATGTATCAGTTCGGTTTATCATGTATCTGTACACAGCGTGGCTCAAATTAAAATGAATATATTCAATGATTTACTACTTTAGAATATGTACATGTTAGTAGTACAACTA
This sequence comes from Armandia brevis, assembly GCA_035585475.1. Lineage (NCBI taxonomy): Eukaryota > Metazoa > Annelida > Polychaeta > Opheliidae > Armandia > Armandia brevis. The sequence goes on along the minus strand of JAXGGS010279509.1, from coordinate 7,644 downwards.
TGGCTATCTATACTACTCAAACACACCGCCTTTGCTCGTGACGTCACGGCTGCAGGGGTCGGCGTCTCAAGGCTCCCAAACCACACACCACGGAGGAAAGGGACAGGACCGGGGCGTCTGGTAGAGGGTATTTATTAAGGACATCGACTTCATGTATAGACCATTTTATTTACAGACGATTAACCAATGCCAACACCAGGCTATTTATATACAAATTACTACAGTGGATGATCCATTCAACGTGGAGTATGGATTATTATTTTCAAGTTGTTTGTGTGTCATGACCATCAAAGCATATTATTAAAACCATCACCATGTGTCATGCACATTCCCACTGAATAACTTACTATCATGTATTATTAAAACCATTACCATATGTCATGCACATTCCCACTGAATAACTTACTATCATGTATGTGATAAAAGTTAAATAAAAAACTTGATATATCCCCGGCCTATCGTGTCCCCAAATTTGGCCTCCAAAACGCGTTAAATAGAATCGCCATGTACCCTGATGGGTAACTCGTGTTATAGAAAACAATCAGCAACTCTGGATAGCGCGTTTTAAGGCCTCCATATCTAACATCGACCGTGCTGCACAGAAGGGGCACGATGGGGGCTAAAGGTGGTAGATTGGAGGGAAATGACAGCGTGGCAGTAGTGTGGGAGCCTCAGTGTTAGTAGTGTATGTACACAAAGTAGTATGCTGTCACTCACCAGGAGCGGACCTCGCTCTGACCGGGCCGATGGGCGCCTGGCCGGAGAGACCGATGGGGTTGCTCAGCTCGTTGTTAAGCGCCTTTTTAAGCGGGGGAAGCTGAGCGGTGGTGGAGGAGGCCCGGTTCACCGTCATCATCGCCGAGCCGATCACCTGGTCGTGGCTCGCCGGGGTGAGCGGCTGCGAGGGGCCAGGGGCGGGAGGAATCTCAAACGCTACTGTCGGGGGGATACGCAATCTGCAAATATAAAAACAATATATTACATCAACAAGTGCAAACTGTTTTTTCATTATATTTTACTAACTCTGTTTATTATACTTTCATTCATCCTCCACAAGTTCAGCTTTAACCTATGTACACAACAAAAGCCCCCATATTTGTAAATTGCCTATATTTCCTTTTCTTCTATTGCTATTATTTATTTTTGTAATTATTATTACACAGTTTTACCTTTTTTCCTCCTCCTCGAGCATGGCTTTGAAGGCCTCGAGCTCGGCTTTTAGCTATTTTACACATATTATTATATATAGTTTACCTTTTTTCCTCCTCCTCGAGCATGGCTTTGAAGGCCTCGAGCTCGGCTTTAAGCGGGACCTGCGCCTCCCTGGCGGCGTTCAGTTCGCGCATCTTAGAGAAGAGCATATCCTGCAGTTCGCGCAGCTTCCGCTCCAGCAGCTGGGTGTGATCGTGCGCCTTCACACGCTCGTTCTGCATCATCTGCTGCAGGCATCTCTTCTGATGCTCCAAGCCGTTCACCTAGCAACGGGAGGAGGGAAATCATTCACTAATCATCAAACATATCATTTATTCTGGTGCTCCAAGCCGTTCACCTAGCAACGGGAGGAGGGGAAACATTCACTAATCATCAAACATATCATTCATTCTGGTGCTCCAAGCCGTTCACCTAGCAACGGGAGGAGGGGAAACATTCACTAATCATCTAACATATCATTTATTCTGATGCTCCAAGCCGTTCACCTAGCAACGGGAGGAGGGTAAACATTCACTAATCATCAAACATATCATTTAGTCTGATGCTCCGAGCCGTTCACCTAGCAACGGGAGGTGGGAAAACATTCACTAATCATCAAACATGTCATCTCTTCTGGTGCTCCAAGCCGTTCACCTAGCAACGGGAGGAGGGTAAACATTCACTAATCATCAAACATATCATTCATTCTGGTGCTCCAAGCCGTTCACCTAGCAACGGGAGGAGGGAAAACATTCACTAATCATCAAACATATCATTCATTCTGGTGCTCCAAGCCGTTCACCTAGCAACGGGAGGAGGGAAAACATTCACTAATCATCACAAATACATTTTATTCTGGTTATCTATGCATTGTTTTATTTAAGCAACTAGAGGTGAACATTGTAGATATGAGATAAGTATGTATACCGTAATTCGTCTTTTGTTATTTTACCGATTTTGCAGAGGAAAGAGATGAAATATACCGGACTTGTTTACCGACACCTGACTTAATATTAATTCATTAATTAAAGTGATGGTTGTTTAATCTATTTGGTTGCATGTTGGCTTAACCTAAATCCACTCTCTAAAGCCCTGGATACTAGGTGAATCGTAGCAAGTAACTTAAGTTAGACCATAAAATATTTCCATATCCCTCAGGAACATTGTACAAAATGTATTTGGTATGGAGGATGTGTTTGATAGACCGGACCCTCTGTTAGCTTATCTTAACTTATTGACGTTACCTACGCTAAATTACACATAAGCCTTACTTTGGACGATGGTTTTGGTACTGAATATAGCATCTATATCGTTAGAAAGAATACGTTTCAAATTAATTTCTGTGAATTGCATTAATTATAGGAGACAATATAATCTACATGCTAGAACCGTCATGTGAAGGGGACTTCTTTATAAATGAGCAATGGTGGGATGGCAATTGCTGCTTTTGTATGATATTGTTCGTGTAGTTTATTCTATATACGAACTAGTTAAACAAATGTAACGTGGAGTATGTTTGTTCCCTCTTTACCCGGCATATAAAACCCGCACATAGTGGTGGAGTACGACAGTACAAGTAGTATATGTGTTTATTGCTCACTTCTCCCTTCAGGGCGTGGACGTATATGATTAGGTAACTCTTGTTTTTTTATACTATCAAGCAGAAGATGTGCGTGTAGCTCCCTGGAACTCTTGAGATTGATATATGTATTTTATATGATGAAGTAGTATAAGTGTTTTAATGCTCACCTCTCCCTCCAGGGCGTGGATGTGATTCTGTAGCTCGGTCACTCTCAGGTTCAATTCTGTGTTCACACGATTTGTGTCCTCCACTTTTTTATGTGTGGCGTTCAACTGCGACTGCATCTCGGTCATATTCCTGCACAAATTACAAATAAGTCAAAGTTAAAAACTCCGTCATAGTCTGAGACAAAAAGTCTCATTCAATCGTTCAGATTACCCTTAATGGTCCAAACAATATTATATTATCTAGATAATGATTATTATTCATGGTCACTTTCACAAATACAGTCGCGTGTAGCACAAATACAATGTAGAACAGATATGTATGGTTAGACGACTTATTTTGGCCTGATTACTGTATGGTTAGACGACTTATTTTGGCCTGATTACTGTATGTTTAGACGACTTAATTCAGCCTGATTACTGTATGTTTAGACGACTTAATTCAGCCTGATTACTATATGTTTAGACAACTTAATTTGGCCTGATTGCTGTACGGTAAGACGACTTATTTTGGCCTGATTACTGTACGGTAAGACGACTTATTTTGGCCTGATTACTGTATGGTTAGACGACATAATTTGGCCTGATTACTGTACGGATAGACGATTTATTTTGGCCTGATTACTATACGGTTAGACGACTTATTTTGGCCTGATTACTGTATGTTTAGACGACTTAATTCAGCCCGATTACTGTATGTTTAGACGACTCATTTTGGCCTGATTACTGTATGTTTAGACGACTTAATTCAGCCTGATTACTGTATGTTTAGACGACTTAATTAAGCCTGATTACTGTATGTTTAGACGACTTATTTTGGCCTGATTACTGTATGGTTAGACGACATAATTTGGCCTGATTACTGTACGGTTAGACGACTTATTTTGGCCTGATTACTGTATGGTTAGACGACTTATTTTGGCCTGATTACTGTACGGTTTAGGCTCTCACCTGTGGAAGACCTCCTCTGACTCCTCCTGGTAACGTTTCAGCTCGACCTTGGAAGCGTCTCTCACCCTCTCTAGCATCTCCTGGAGCGCCTGGTCCGCCTGCGTCATCTCCCGCAGCTTGCTCTCCAGCGTCAGGATCGTGTCCGTGGCCGTCTGCAGCCGCTCGTTCATGTCCTGGATTTGCTGCAAGTCAAAAATATAATAATTAATTATACGCATAAATTACGAGTATCAAGGAGTCACGTGAAACAATTGTCACGTCATGGGTTACTGCAGCTAAAAATATAATTATTAAGTGGTAACTTAGAAACTAAAAAACCCTGATCAATCAAATGGCCCTATAAATCGTGAATAATCGATTCAATAGCATCACAATCGAGAATATTGAATATCCTGAATGAGTAAACCCTTCTCTTGAGTAGTACATGTATAAAGTAGTAGATGTATAAAGTAGTACGGGTGTTACCTGGGTGTGTACCCTGATACATAGTGAGTAGTAGATTATAAAGTAGTACGGGTGTTACCTGGGTGTGGACCCTGTCCTGGAACGCTACTTTCTCACTGAGCTGGTGGTTTCTGTCTTCAGCTTCTCTGCTCTGGATCTGTTCCGTCTCATACCTGAAAATAACAAAATTATACATGATAACACTAGATAAAACAAGAGAAAACTGCAGAACAATCAACAAAATTATACATGATAAAACTAGATCATACAAGAGAAAACTGCAGAACAATCAACAAAATTATACAAGATAAAACTAGATAAAACAAGGGAAAACTACAGAATAATCAACAAAATATCCAGATCGTACGTGTACATCGTACAAATATCTAAATCAATTTCAATATATACATTGATTTGTTCAATTATTTATTAATTCAATTCATCCTCAATTCGAGCTACTTTATGATCATTATGTCATTACTATGTTTATTTGTGTAGCTATGTACTTATACCACTAGAACATGGCGAATGAACATGTATTTAAATCGAAATTGTATTGATGAAATAAATGAAATAGTCGTTTGATTTACACATTTTCCATCCTTGCACATGTATATGTAATTGGTTGTTTAAAACACTATGCGGTGTAGATATACATGTATTGCGTGCTTACTTTCTCTTGAGATCCTGGTTTTCTCTGAGCAGCTCCTGATGCACATGTATATGTAATTGGTTGTTTAAAACACTATGCAGTGTAGATATACATGTATTACTTGCTTACTTTCTCTTGAGATCCTGGTTTTCTCTGAGCAGCTCCTGATGCACATGTATATGTAATTGGTTGTTTAAAACACTATGCAGTGTAGATATACATGTATTGCGTGCTTACTTTCTCTTGGGGTCCTGGTTTTCCCTGAGAAACTCCTGATGTACATGTATATGTAATTGGTTGTTTAAAACACTATGCAGTGTAGATATACATGTATTACTTGCTTACTTTCTCTTGAGGTCCTGGTTCTCTCGGAGCAGCTCCTCGTACTGTCTCTGCAGGGTGGTGAGGTCGTTCAGGGGACGCTGGACAGATTGTTTCAGCTCGGCGTAGTCCTGCTCCTTCTGTATGATGGTCCTCTGCAGGGAGTTGATCTCCACCTGCTGCTTGTTCGTCTTATCAGTCTCCTGCTGCAGTCTGAAATAACATCAAATATTAACATAATTAATGTAAGATATCATAAAGTTACATTATTCAATTACGACATTAATTACCCGATTTATGAATATGTGTTGATACAGTTGATGATCGTGATATAGCTATGACGCGGTATTCGATTTAATGCGGGTCTATCTTGTCAACTATTTGTTGTTCCTCTTGTTCTTCATAGCGCAAGGCAGGGTAGCCCATATGAATACATGGTTAATCTATCTTCGTTTTTCCACTCGCTACCCGCATTATATTAATTATCTACTATAGGAGCTGTTCGAAAACAGGGAAACATTCACTCACATTTAAATTGTAAGACGTGGCCATATTTATTTGATTTGGAATTCACCGCATGACCTATATATTTGCATGACCTATATTTTTAATATGTATAACCAAGACTTTGATCGAAAGGAAACGTGTAATATTTCCAGTGGAAATGATATAATGTGTTGAATTAAAGGAGCCCCATGATCGATTTAGACTTGAAATTGGTTTGTTGAAAGTTTAAGAGCTGATATGTTACCAGACATTGTTTGTTTGCGCATGCTCAGCCAGACTTTGTACGCACTTCACATAAGCACAGTGATTGCTTATCGATTAGACAAATCATAATCTCGTGTATTGTACACGTGTGATCAAATCTCGGATTGTTTGTTTATCGCTAGCAGTAAACAGTGACCGGAACAACGTAAACACAAACAAGTCACGAGGGGTGGTGACATAACATCATCGTGATTTAAATTACAGGTACTCGTGATTTTAGGTAAACCTTGCCGACAGGTGGCACTGTTACTTTTCGCGCTTCTCTTCAAGGCAGACCGCATGTATCCACAATTCCGAATAGTTTGCGAGCAAGTTGCGTGGGTAAGGGCTCTTATTTTGGTGTGTGCCAGTTGTAACTTAACGGGGGGTGCAGGATGCATCTTTGATTTACTAGCTGAGGATATGATATCGTGGTGATAGTGCGGGTAGGAGCGTAAATAAGGGGAGAAGGGTAATACACAATAACCCATGCTTAGTATCGTACCGTGAATACCTCTTAGACTGAGTTACTAAACTGCGTACATAAAAAACAAATACTCTGGGTTAATGTACTATTTAAAACAATAGCTGAGAAGTTGATTAACACCTACCATCTTTTATATGTTAATATTTGTCAAATCCGTGGTTCTGTTTTTAAATATTATTAATTTGGTTTTATAATTAACTATAATTCACTGACCTGGTACTATAATTAATTATAATTTACTGACCTGGTACTATAATTAATTATAATTCACTGACCTGGTACTATAATTAATTATAATTTACTGACCTGGTACTATAATTAATTATAATTCACTGACCTGGTACTATAATTAATTATAATTTACTGACCTGGTTTGCAGTTCTCCGGCGACCTCTCTGTTCCTGTTCGCCTCGATGGAGGCGTGAGTTTTCTGGCGGTTGGTATCATCCATATCCAGCCTGGTAATAAAGAGATTAAACAATATTAATTCACGTCAGACCAAAGACCTATTTTTTCATAACGGTAAATTATAATTTTTTTTATAAGGTTATCCTTATTTAAGATGCCATATATAAATAGGATATTTAGAACATAATATTAGTGATATACATAATACATGTATATCATCAATAATTAATAGAAAATATTACACACAATATAAGAAATAAGATATATTTCGACTGATTAGAATCAATAGAATCAGGTATTCAAGTACAACCGCTAATACGCATGGCGACTAATTGTTTGTGGGAATGCTTTAGCTTACGTAAAACGGGGATTATTCTCGCAAATAACAGGTCGATCTTTTGGCTTTTCGGCATATTCAAATTGATCGGCTGATTGTTAAATATAGCAGGGCAATTTTCATCGCCCAATCCATGTTTAATCCACGTTTTACACCCAAAATGTCGTGGATTAAAACTACCTACAGTTTCGGTAGTGACAGTAACCGATATTCATATTTGCAAGGTACATTGTACCAAACATAGCAAATAGTTAATACTAATACTGTCCCATAAATAGCGCTGTAGTGGAATTTATCAGAATGAAAATGCGGGGGTAACTAAAATGGCCTCTACACTCACCTGTCCTTTTCGATCTG
>JAXGGS010279176.1:0-14460 GCA_035585475.1 Armandia brevis | reverse complement strand
TCGATACTCTCGGTCCAGTTGTACCGTTATAACGCCGCCGGGGGAGTTCTCGCGTTATTCGCCGAGATCGGACTCGCAATATTTGTCAGCGTCATGGGCGTGATGGAATGTATGAAAATTCATAAACAAAAGAGGCGGTATTTCAAATCTTTATGGAATGTGCTCGTGTTGATTCTAATCACGATCTTCTTCGTCGCCCTCGGATTTTATGTTGTAAGATCCATAAAAACTAAAAGCACAGTGGAGGAGATGATGAATAATCGAGGTTAGTTACTGCCGACAATCACTTTGTCTAGTTCCATTTTACATTAAATTTATAAGTTTAGTGCACTAAATTTTAAAATTGTCATATACATGTAGCTAGTATGATGCATATTTTCACACCTTCATTTCAATCTCATCTTTATTTAGGGAAATCCATCAATTTTACTTGGTTGGCGACATTTGACAGAGGATACATGTATTTGATGGGATTCGTGACATTCCTGGCCATGCTAAAACTACTTCACATACTGCGCTATAACAAGACGATCGCCATCTTGGCGACCACCTTGTCCAAGTCTTCTGGCGACCTTGCCGAGTTTGGGGTTGTGTCCGCCATTCCCTTCACGGCGTTCACGTTTGGAGCAGCTCTGATGTTTAACCAGATGGAAGAGTACTCTAGTCTACCACAAGCTGGAGCGTCCATGACCCAGGCGTTCCTCGGCAAGTTTGACTTTCACACTATGATGGCGACCTACGGGAAGTTCGGAGCGGTTTACCTGTGGATTTACCTGACAATCATGATCTTTCTCATCATGAACGTCTTTATTGTGATCATAAATGAATATTTGAGTGCTGTCAGTGGTGATGAATCCGTTCAACCGAAGGTAATATTTAAACATTTCAAACTGTTTGACCATTTATGAATGATAAGACTCAATTTGTCATATTTTCTTTATTTTCAAAGGATCATGAAGTGTTGGATCACTTGATAACAACATTCTCCTCCATAATAAAACGTGAAAATAATGAAAAGGACAATAAAATCACCAATCAAGAAGTGGAAAAACCATTGGAAGCAGAAAAAAATAAAAATATTATAGAAGGTACAAACAACAATATCTTCATCATTTTCATGCACATTAGCACTTCCAGTAACCGTTTGTTTTTTAACGACTTATATAATTAGTCATATGGATTTTGTTCATGGCATGATCTTCTAATAATAAACTACATCACCATTGCCAATCATGCATGATGTATCTAACTGATGCATTATATGTTCAGAGCTTGACATAAGAATAGACGCCATCAACGCCACACTGCCGCATTTCCGCGGACGAGATTTTGATGAGCTGGTCGAGATCGCCTTTTCTCTGTGTGACCCCGCCGACGTGAACCCGGAGATTTCTGCCTCCTCCGGGAAGAGCTCTCGAGAAATCATCGACATACTGTGTCAAAAACAAGAGCTGGCAGTGGACTGGGATGACCAAGAACTGTTGGATCTTTATCACAAACTTTCTAAATAAATCAAGCACAAGAACACAGTTATATATGGCCTAGCAAAATTCGCACATTCGACAGTGTGCATTAATAGTATGCATGACAGATTTACCAGTAACAGAGTACTTATTAATTATTATGTTTCATTTTATGAAATAAATACTTTATTATGTATCAAATCAACTCAATCAATCGATTGAAAACAGCTGAGCACAGGAAAAGTGAAATACCACGCTCCATTGTAGACAGGCCCCCCTTAATAGGGTATTTTATCTGTTCACTCAGGAACAAACCGATTAACAACATGTGTGAAAAATCCCAACCGAGTATTATTTGAGCTTGCTCGTCCAGTCATCGTGGTCGACAACTGCTTGTCTTATAAATACATAGCGATGATGCCTCTCCGATATCAGTTAAGATACAAAATAATAAACTGTGCGTTTTTGTGTATCTCAAAAATAATTTAACCTGATGTGAACATATGAACGTCAAGGCGAAAATTTATCAATCTAAAGTGAAATACACTGTTTATTCTTAAATCTAATCTACATTTTCATTGATAAATAACGTCTGAAACCTGCTACTGATTAAAACAATTTCCCATAGACAATTTGTTTAGTTCGCAAGTACGCGAGTTGATTTGCCTAGGAGCAGCTTTGACCAGCGCGCTTATTTTCCGGCGTTTCTGGGCGCGAAGTGCTGAGCGCCCAGACTTCGGGTCCCGTGACGGGTATCGTGATTTTAGGATGTTGATTATCTACAACTCATCGAGGAACAAGCACATCTATTTACATACTGATCTTATTTTTCATCCTAAGTGAGATTATTTACAGATACACATGACACTTTTGAAAGTGAAATAATAATTAATATTAACATTGTGAACATGGTCAGCTGCTCATGGAATCACAGATTCTAAATTTTCTCCAGTTCTAAAATAATAATTTGAACATCAAGAAAGAGTTTTCGGGGGTCCTCTTCCAAAAGCTGACGATACCTGCACAAAGGAAGCATAACAAAATAGATGAATAGAGATTCATGGGGTGCATAACTAAATAACTGAAAAAAGGATGACGTTATATCAGTTGGTTATATTTATATGTATGTCAGATTTTACAGGCAATCATTAAACAATCTAAACACCTTGAGTAAAGCAGATCCACAATCCTTTCCTTCTCCTGTTCTGATCTGGAATCGGACAAAGCGCTGTAGAAAGCATGATTGGTGTAAACTCTGTGCGACAAAACCAACTTATCTGCCAAATCGGAATTGTGATCGATTTCTGAAAACATCAACAGATTCAAAGTTATTTCACAGCTTTCAGCTGACACTAACAATGATACACTGACGAGAAAAATCAGATGAATACACCGAGTACCTTTAATTAGTTCATGGTGTTCCTCTGATGCAGATGTCCAGGTCAATCGGGTTAATCGAAGCCCTGCATCATGGACAGGAGTATTTTCCATTAGAGGCAGCAAGAATTCTGTTTCAGACCGTAAGTACATATTCAACGTCGTCCTGTCATACTCTCCCTATAAAGAACCCGAAGTTAACATTGCAAATACCAACCTCAAGCACGCCTATGTGCATAGTGGCCAGAAAAGAAAGACCCTCACTCGTATTTAGAATATATGCGCGAACAAGTATAAAAACTTAACTTAATTTGATGTGTAAAGAAGTATATTACTTTTGTTATTAGATCATCGGAAACCATTCCTTGATAGATTCCACTCATTGCTTTAGCAATAGTTAAAATTCCATAAACTGCTACCCCGTCTTGTAGACCAGGCACCATGAAGCAAGCCGCTGCACCTATTTAAATAAACACAATGAGATGTTAAATAAATGAAGTTGATATCAGTCACTTTTTTACACATCGCTTCATCGACCTTGCACAGATGATGCTGGTACCTTTCGCCATTTCTGAGGCTCGGCTCAGAAGTAGTTTTTCCCAAGACTCAGCTGCTGCAGTTTGCCAAGCCACACGCTCCTCTTTTATATCGCTCATTTGTCCCATCAAATTGTTTCTTAAAGGACAGGGGCTGCGGTAGAACCATACACAGTTAACGTACATGTTCCAAGAGGATGCTTGCCAATGAAACTAATCAAAACTAAATTACCCACGTATGGAAAATATCAAGTGATAAATTATTTCAGACATGATAGAAATCCATCATACGACTCATGTATGTACAGATTATTATAGACCTATGCCTTGATTCAAAATATTCTATTTGCCCTTGATATGAGTGTTATTAATCACCAAACCTTGATGGCAGCCAATGAAATGAGGAAGTCGACACCGCGAGATTCACACAGCCATCTGGGACAGTTTGTTTGTAAAAGGAAATGGGCACAGCAGAAAGGAAAACGTCGTCATACAAACTGTTATCTGTAATATTGAGCACATAGAAATCGCTTCATGCCAAACATAAATTCGTGTATAAAATATAAAAGATACTATTTAGAATTTCCCTTTTGAATACATATCACATTACCTCTCACTGCTCGAAATAAAGAGTTGAAATCATTATCTGGGAGGTCTTCAAATACTAGTCGAATGGCAAACTTTGTACCATGCGTTTTTCTCAAGTAATCTGCAATTAATCATATTTCGAAAACTTCGCACTGACATGAATTGTCGGTTGTACGTGCTCATATGACTAAACAATAAGCTATGTTTAACAAATGATACACAAAGTATCAATTATATCAAAAATCGTCATGCAGTGTGTAAGTGGTATAATTACATGTCTATAATCATATATATAATTCGTGGCTACATTCTGTAATTGTAAATCTAACTTCGTAAAACAGACAAAGAGTTATTTGCTGTTCTCAGACACATTCCGGGAAAAATAATCATTCAATTGGATAACATGTGTAAATACTCCTGATGTTGTTGAACGTATCTTTTCAATTAATATGAACTTGTACATCAGTCTACATTACATTTTATAAGTAATTAGAATGAATTGTGATTACAAACCTATAAGAGATCCTATAACTTTGAATGAATTATTTCCATCGGAACATCCGTAGTCACATATAGTGAATATGGCGCCTTCAAATTTAATGTTTCCTACAAAACAGTGTTAAGAATAGACAAGTACTTGCTCTGTGATCATTACAACTTTAGTTGTCGAAAGTGTTAATGATTTGTTAGGACATAAGACTGCTTACTTGTGGCTTCAAGGAAAAATTTGTTAGCCGCTGACACTATTTGAGCCTGCACGTATGAATGGTTGTGGTAAGGTTCCCCTTTGTAATAGGAATAACTCTCAGACATGATGAAAACATAGCGTTAACATTCGACGATATAACTTCAGTCTAGGAGAAATGGCACAGCTTTAAGCAAGAGAATCGTGCGCCCTGACTTGTCCCTTCTGTTCGTAAATGTATTAGTAATGTTGGCCTACATAAAAACTACAATCGTGGCCTGCTTTATGTCACACATAAAAACAATATATTATAACATGTGCGCATGTTCCCATTGAAAACTCATAACCATTATTTTTTTAATATGACAGGAAAACTTTGATTCAAATGAGTAAGAAGGCTTTGAACTTAATGAACTCGCAATACCGTACGGAATGGTCCCTTCATGTTCACCTACTTTATTTTGCACACGCACTCTCATTAACTGCGTATTCTTTATTTTTGCCGCCGGGAATTATATAACTTTCATAAACATTCAGTATTTGATGTAGTCTATGCAAAACTTAGCCTCGAAATTATCCGAATACAATTCGATCTGTTAGTAAAATCGATTTGATTAGTATTTCAACCCTTTGTCACCTCCCATTCAACCCGTAATTGATATAATTTAATGACTTAAACATTCTGCGTAGAAGAAAAGGGGGTGCTGCACTAAGGCCCCGGTTCCAGACCTAGTATTGTTTAAAGGTATCACGGCCGGATGACTTCTCTCGCTTGTCATGTCGTGTCGTGCAGCCCCGCACAGTTCATGTGGTACAGAAACTAACTAGGTCTACTGCGCACTTCTCCAATTCTGATATCATGTTCATTACGCCGATTCGCCGATTTTTATCAAAGTTACTGGGGTATATTAGTAAAGTTCCCGCCACCATTACGCCAGTAACTTTCTCTGCTGCTTTTGAGGATGTAGTTCTTCCTACATACGGCAGCTGTTACACCATAGTGGCTGAGTATACCATCATGATGACGATATGTAACGTGCTAACGATGTACAGTGGCATGCATATACCGCCGATATCAGTATCACCGATGTTTAGTTTCACTAGAGGGACCCTCGTGTTCAATACTCGGTGCTGCCACATATATACAGCCGGGGAGAAGGAACTGACAGGTGGTGGTTTGAGTAGTTCTGCTTGTCACAGCAAACGTTCTGATCAGTCTGAAGACGAGGGAGGAGAAACGGAAAGAGGATTCGAGTGGGCTGAAAGAAAGTGACTGGCTGCTAGAAAACAGCGGGAATAAACAAAAACCTTATATGATAATAGCTATTATAGAAATATAAATTTCCATGATAAGGTATGCATGCATGGATAATTATAGATACGTTTGAATAAAAGTTGAATTGATTGTAGATATTCAGTTTATAGCTTTGTATGCCCTAGTATTTGTCTCATTAATTACAGTCCAATGACAATTAGTGACAATATTTACGATAAATAAAGCATTGATTACAATAACTCAACAATCGTACTATAGATACAAAAGCATTACTGATCAACCGGCTTCCCATTTATATCAACACTTCACTCCATATCAAGTATTCAGTGACCATAATTTCAGTGCTATATATACTCAATATGTCGAATGAGAAGGAGACTCTGCAGAATTGTTCCAAAGTTATTCGAAGTAAGGACATGAAACTTTTTTCATTTCAAGCTACTTAAGGTATTTAACAATCATTAGAATGAAAACACAAAAACACCAAGATTCCAACATACATTATATCGACCTTTGTTCATGAAGCATGATATAACACGCATGTAACGGAGGGCTATGTAAAAGCAGTCACACAAATTCTAATAAACATTTTGGTTTGAATATGTGCTATCGAACGAATCAACCAAATTCATTGATTCGTCTTATAACCTTTGAATAAGCCTATATCACAAAAATATAATATGACACAATAAGTGCACACTGAAATAACATTATTTCCAATTACATTTAGACCAGTATACCAAGTTTCACGGACGTCCGTGATAACCTTAATAAGGCGATAAAAAGTCCCACATTAAATCATTCAGTTTAGCCTATAGTGTATTGTCTACGTAGTCCAACGTGTGACATGAAAGCAATGATTAGTAACAATAATAATTCTAATAGGTTATTTGACCCATAAAGGTGTCGGTGTCATCTCTAGGATGACTCATCAAGGGTTAGTGTTGACAAACATAGTACTATAACAAAATGAAGTCATTAATCATTGTTGCCGATACGCCCATGCTACACAGAATATTACGAAAGTTCACACAAACTCATGAAGATTGATCAAATGATCCAATCATTACTAATAAAAGTAGTGGACGAGCGAAATGTTGTCAATAACAATCACAATACTTGTATCATTTCAGCCCTGATAATAAATTATATAATGTAATTAAGTATGACCCGTTACATCAGTCTTCAATTATTTTGATGAATTGAAAATACCAGTGGGGAAATGTCAACTTAACAATTCACAAGACTAAACAAATTATTGATACATAAGCGTTTGAACAAATAACCGATAGCCCAGGAATAAGTACATGCTAACAAAATAATCAATTTTATTTAGATCCCAAATGAGATTATTTACACATAAGCTTTCGTAAGGTGGTCAAATAAAAATAATAATACCATCGTAATTGCTGTCAGTTGCTCATCAAATCGCAGATTCTAGACTTTCAACAGCTCGAGGGACATTACTTGAGAATCAAGACAGTATTTTTGGGGGTCCTGTTGTATAACCTGACGATATCTGTGCCAAGAAGAATATTATACATTAGATAGGTAGAGTTTCATGGGGTTCACAAGAGGATGCTTTATCACTTTAGAACATTCATGTGGATGACGTGCAATCGAACAGAATAAAACACCTGTTATAAAACAGATCCACGATCTTCTTCTTCTCCTGTTCTGATCTGGAATCTGACAGAGCGCTGTAGAAAGCATGATTGGTAAAAACTCTGTGCGCCAAAACCATTTTGTCAGCTAACTCGGAATTGTGATTGATTTCTGAAAACAAATTATTTCTTTTTAGTTGGCATATGTCTATATTCCTAGTTTAACAAACTGCTACTAACTAACAACGACAACGACAAACAATAGTGAATGATAAGAGAATTACACCGGGTACCTTTCACTACTTCGTGCTGTCGCTCAGGTGGAGCTATCCATGTAGAACAGGCCAATCGAAGTCCTGCATCATGGAGTATTCTCCATTAGAGGCAGCAAGAATTCTTTTTCAGACCGTAAGTACATATTCAACGTTGTCCTCTCATACTCTTCCTAATTATAACAAATCAGCTCTGACATGATGAACAGATGTTGCTAAAATGAGACGATATACCTGCTGCAAATGAGCTTTTATTGAGTATAGAAATCATAGTTTGATGTGGGGTACATTACTTTCGTTAGGAGATCATCGGAAACCATTCCTTGATAGATTTCACTCATTGCTTCAGCCATAGTAAAAAGTCCACAAACTGATTTCTTGTCCTGGTGACCAGGCAGCATGAAACAGGCCGCTGCACCTATCCAAATAACCATAATGAGAAGCTAAATAAATTAAGTTGATATTAATCAATTTATAATATCTCACGCTCCATTAATCACTTGATTTAGCACCTTCCGCCATTTCTGTTGCCCGGCTCAGAAGTAGTTTTTCCCAGGACTCAGCTGCTGCAGTTTGCCACGCCACTCGCTCCTCTTTAATATCGCTCAATTGTCCCATTAGGCCGTTTCTTAAGGGGCAGGGGCTGTGACCAAAAGTATATTTCTTAAGCATGCGCTCCATCAGGAGGCTAATCTACGATTATTACTAAATCAAGGTAATATATCAAGAAACGAGTAGTCAATGATAAAAATGTATCATGTTTCAGACCGATTACTATAAATTGGGGCATTAATTCAAAAACACTCTGCTCCCTCCTGGTACACGTGTTATAAATCACCAAACCTTGATGGCAGCCAATGAAATGAGGAAGTCGACACAGCAAGATTCACACAACCATCCGGGACAGTTTGTTTGTAAAAGGAAATTGGCGTAGCAGAGAGGAAAACGTCCTCAAACAAACCGTTATCTATAATATAGAAGCACATAGAAAGCGCTTCATGCCAAACATGAAGTTTTGTATGATATATAAAAGATACTATCGGGGGCCTCCAACGACCTTATATTAAATTATATGGTCATTACACTCCTTTTGGATGCAAAACAACTTTTTGCGTGAATCAGAGCATTTTACACCAGAACAATTATATATGGGAAAGAGTTCCAAGCAGAACAGACAATTTGAAAAAAAGTTCCCAGTAGAGCAAATAATTTGAAAAAAAGTACCCAGCAGAATAAATTCTCGCCATTTGTTCAGTGGCATTTCTTTTCCCAGCCAGCAAGAAATTCCACAAGAAGAAATAGCCAGCAGAAGAAATTGTTGAAGGCCCCTGTACTATTTAGAATTTCCGTTTTACAAGAATATTATATTACCCCTCACTGCTCGAAATAAAGAGTTGAAATCATTATCCGGAAGGTCTTCATATACCAGTTGTATGGCAAACTTTGGACCGTGCATTTTTCTCAGGTAACCTGCAAATATTTCATTTTTTTAAAACGGTGTGCTGGTTTTACGTGCTCTTGCAAATAACCATATGCTATGTTTAACACTTGATACATGTATTTTTCATATAATTTCACAAAGCGGAAAGGTTGGGACCCGATTTTGGGAATTCAGGGGGAATCGGCGATTTCTGAGTCGACACAAAGGTTGGAATTCTATAAGTGTGCATCCTCGGCCCCATCTAAATGCAAATTAAGTGGAGCAAAGGTGTACTCAACTTTACAAGCTTTCAGGGAATGGGTGTGTCAGAGAATAACTTATTGTGTGCTGCGTGGTGGTGGACAGGTAGCTCTCGAGGAATAGGTGTGTCAGAGAATTAGTGTTAGATATATATTGACATGCTGGATGTAAGAGACTAATATTTGTCATTACGAATAGTTTAGATGCGCTTAAGGCTTGTCACAGTTTAGTCATTTTCTCTAACACACCGTTCAGGTTGATTAGCGCACACCTCTTACGCACTATGTGCGCACCCTATAATTAACATGTGACTTCTAGGATTGCCTAATGACCAATGGCTAATTAGTAGTTGTCTCTGTTATCTATTCACGGGAATCTCAAATCCTAACAGTCAGCTAATCCAAATCAGTTCTATACATATAGCCGTAGGGTGTAAAAGTTACACCGCATGTTCTACAATAAATTTCACTTTAGTACAAATCCGGAGTCCTAATCCAGATAATCTAATAATAAGTTGGTGTGTCTTGCAGAGAGGGGGGAGGGAGCTCTAAGGGAATGGGTGTCCATTCTTGTAGAGGGAGTGGTGCTTTAGATCTACTCTGCCCCTCTCCCGGGGAGCCCCATCTTAGCGCCATATCAGTTAAAGTAATTGTATGAGAGGGTTTGGCGCGTTGTTGTATATTTTAGCCCTTATTTCGTCGATATAGAACTGTACCTATAATTAGTTGTGATTACAAACCTATAAGAGATCCCATAACTTTGAATGAATTATTTCCATCGGAACATCCATAGTCACAGATAGTAAATATGCCGCCATCAAATTTGATGTATCCTATAAAAGAGTGTTAAGAATAGACAACAATATTAGCAACTTGAGTGTTATATATTCGTCAAGCTTGCCTGTTAATACTTTGCAGAAGAGAAGACTGCTTACTTGTGGCATCTAGAAAAAACCTGTTTGCCGTCGACATCAATTCTGCCTGCACGTATGAATGATTGTGGTAAGGTTCCCCTTTGTAATAGGAATAACTCTCAGACATGATGAACGGATATGTTAAAATGCGACGATATAACTTCAGTCTAGGAGGAATTTCACTAATAAGCGAGAGAATCGTGTGCCCTCACTTGTCCCTTCTGTCCGTTTATGTGTAACTAATGTTAGCCACCGTGACCTTCTTTGTGGTACACTTAGAAGATGTAGCGCATGTTCCCATTGAAAACTCATAACCATAATTCCTTTGAATACGCAAGGACATCTTTGATTCAAATGAGTATGAAAGCTCTGTACTTAATGAACTCGCAATGACGTACTGAATGGTCCCTTCATGCTGACCTTCTTTCCTTTGCACACGCTCTCTCATTTACTGCGTATTCGTTATTTTTTCATTAAAAATTAATT
Source organism: Armandia brevis (assembly GCA_035585475.1). Lineage (NCBI taxonomy): Eukaryota > Metazoa > Annelida > Polychaeta > Opheliidae > Armandia > Armandia brevis. The sequence continues at coordinate 3,579 of JAXGGS010279176.1, read as the reverse complement.
ATTCAAATTTGACGAACATTCAGTATTTGATCCAGGCTATGCAAAAACAATTCTGAGAATTTTAATAAGATCGAATTCATTAGTGTTGCATCCATGGCGACCTCTCATTCAGCCAATGATTGTTATAATGTAATGGTTTTAGCATTCACATTCATCGTAGAGAAAAGGATATCGCCCCGGTTCCAGACCTAGTGCGTGTTAAAGGTATCACGGCCTGATGACTTCTCTCGCGTGTCATGTCGTGTCGTGCAGTCCCCGCACAGTTCATGTGGTACAGAAAATAACTAGGTCTACTGCGCACTTCTCCAATTCTGATATCATGTTCAGTACGCCGATTCGTTATGACCACTTGCTTTACCACTATGGAATATTTGCAAATTTTTTATCCAACTTACTGAGGTATAGTAGTAAAGTTCCCGCCACTATTACGCCAGTAAGTAGTAAGGTCATGTACCCGAGCAGTATCTGGACGCCTGCCTGTGAGTAGTGAAGTGCGACTCGGGCCGCACACAGCCTGTTGTACAAACGCTTTTCTCAAGACCAAACTTCTCCCGGCCACCCTGTCTAAATTTGGCGTCTGCATCAAAGAGTGATCAGGCGTATTCTTGTGTACATCAGGCCCACAGAGAGGCTTTATAACGTCTGCCAAACAAAGCATTCGTCATTGTCCTAGAAACGTCGTCATAACTCAGTAAACTAAATTTGAATGCTCACTCTGTTCCTGTGACCCGATGATGAAAGCAGCATCTGCCGAAAGCTCCGGAAATACATAATCTTCTGCACCTACTCGAGACTCCTTGTTTTATTACTTTGATTCGTTTGTGGGTCTTTTAGTGAGATTTTCATATGTCTTACCATTGCATAGGAACTATTTCGACATTAGAGAGTTGAGTAAGGGAGTTCAACACACAAGTACGACATTTTTAAATTGAAATATTTGACAGTCGAAGTTGCAATGTCAACAGTCTGATATGTCGATATTCAACAGTCGTATTAAAATGCATTATGGTCAATTAGAGCAAACCCGTGGATTCTTGGTGGTTCATTCGGTCAAGCTGTTTCACTTAATTCTTGATTGAAATATCTCAGAGAATATATGAATCGTACTGAGCATAAGGTTCTTAGATACAGAAGTAATTATTCGTATTATATCAAATATAGCACACATATATAGGTTTATGAAATATTACTTTCCAGTATCTAGTATATTCATTTTATGGCATTTCTGTCAATATTTGTTCTATAACTGATTTATAAGTAATATGAATAAATATATTTCAAATTGGAAATTAGAAATTAGTTAATGCAGATACAATTGCACGTTAGTTAGGATTACGTTATGAAGGGTCACCAAACACCTTGTATCCAATTGGAATTGGATATTTTACCATATATAATTGCTACAATCTAGTTTTGTTTCCTACACATTCATCATTAGTTATACTGGAAGAATTCCTCGCTCTGTTGATTGACACGTCTGATCTGATCTGGATTCATGCTTCGCATAAGTGAGCTCTTTTTTCCATGTAACAAGGTTTTATATGGAGATTGATTCTGTGCTCATTCTCGCTCCCCCTGAATGCATGATTAGAAATAACGATGCAGCATGTTTTCTGATCTGAACCTACAAACAAAAAATGCTTTTATTGCGTTATGAAAATATGAATATATATATAAGAAGGAATGTCATTGACATTTTAGAATCCTAATGCAATACACCCCATTACTTAAATATCATTTAAGTAATAATTAGAGTCGACTACCAGCTGTGAAGATCGCATTAGAGTTATACCAGTTGTAAGATCGGGTCGAATCTCAGTATAGTTGACGATTCCAGTTCTATCGCAGTCGGCTATGTAACCGCCCACCCACATCTCACTCTTCACCTCGGGTCCCATGCCCCCGACAAACTCGTCCAGACATTTCTTCTCCTCGGGTGTGTGAATCAATGCGACATCCCCGTACCTCGAACACATGTGAGGGTCGTAAAAGTTGTAGTTTTTGATTTTGTACAGTGGACATTTTGCTGTAAGAGAAAGTACAATTATCAAAGCTCCAATTATTTGGATAGTAGGCAAATTTATAAAATGGAGGTATTAGTACGCCTATAACATTTAGAGACGCCACTGTTTTTGAGACTGTGAGAAACGTTTGCATGTCCAGAGGTTTTCATCGCTCAGTGTCCATTATATTCAAGAATAATAAAAGAATATTTAGCTGCACGTCCCTCTAATGAGGCATTATATAAAGTAACTAAATATTTACTGAAAGGTGATCTAGATGATTTTTGTTTTGAAACATAGGTGTTAAAAAGTATAACAGTATAAAACAGTAAATGTAAATCATGCAGAGCTGTCACACCGTCATCATCATACTCGGGATGATTATCGACTCAGATTCCGAAAAAAAATTGATAACCCAGTTTTTCACATATGAACCTCCTCATTTAAAACAATTAAAAAAACTATCAAATGCCAGGGACTAGTCTGCTCATGCAAAATGTATTTTAGAGGCACACATAAAACTGCTTTTGTGGGCAGTTGAGTTATGTCGACATTATAACAATGGACTGGTTTGAACTGAAACATCAGCTAAATGTGGCGTATCAATATGATATTTGCTATGTCATCTTTCTTATCATGAAATATACTCGGCAATTTATAACACGACTGTAACATGCACATTTGAGTACATTTCATGATTAGATGACACAGCAAATATCATATTGATACGCCTCAAAAAACATAACAAAACATCTCTAATGAATAAGGCTGCATAACATTATCAAACAGTGTCTCAGGCCCAACCGCATGGGCCTGAGACCCCCTGCACCAACCCCCCTCCTTATTTTAAAAAACTAAACCTGCTGCATCCTCTTTCTCAACCGCCGCACACCCTGTTCTGGGTCCTAAACGCCGAAAAATGGTAGGAAGAAAAGGCCCCCGCATCATACTTTCATAAAAAAATAGCCGCGACACCCCATATTTCATTTCAGAAAAAAATTGCTGCCCGTACCACCTTTTCAAGCAAAAAAATACCTTGAGAAATCAGTTATTTCATGCAGCGTAACTCAAATAATTTATCATCACATTTGCATAGTCACATAGATACTGCCCTGTAATGTTTGTATTGGATATTGTATTCAGTTCATCAGAAGTATCAGAAAATAATAAAAACTTACAGCATGCTGAAATTTACCATTATTATTTTTGTACACTACGTCTATTCTTGTTTGAGTGATTGTTTTTTTTACAAATGTTCGGATAGAGCTGGTCCACGATTTAATCATAAGGTCGCGGCTGATTGATGCCTCGGTGATGGGCTTTACTGGTGATGGTGATTTAGTTGTGTCATATCTTTCCTTGATACTCCATCTGGGATTCACAGAAATTCAATTATTAATCAGTATGGACCAAAATGTATGGACCTTAGCATTCAGTTATATACATTAGGGAATTTCGAACAAGAAAAGGTTAAAATGCCATTCGATCTTATATACATCTAATTGTTACAGTTTTCAATGAGCTCAGAATATTGATGGTATCCCTGTTCATGAATAACATCACTTATGGTTATCAT
>JAXGGS010278954.1:0-14462 GCA_035585475.1 Armandia brevis | reverse complement strand
CTATAAGTTGTATACCATACAAGTCTTTCGGCTTTATAAATCTTCGACCAGCCCATATGGAGTAGTAGCCGACGAACAAAACTTGTGTACTACTTACAGACCGACTTCTATATACTGCTATGTATGGTACGACCAGCCTATTACGACCAGCCTATTATGGAGTAGTACATAGACGTAGGTTCTGCGGCTAGCTCGAATGGAGAGACTTTTAGTAGAATACTACTTGCACAGAAGTTCACAATGGACGAAATATTCACAGTGCGGACCAATAACTATAGAGTAAGCTGAATAACAGGCTAGCATAAAATCTTTTAGCGAGCAGCAAATAGTTAAGCAACTCTGAGTATTTCCTTGAATTGTGCAGCAAAGACACTACTCGCACCTCATGTTAAACGAGAGGTCCCTGCAAAATTTTCTCCAAGCGAGGTTAGATCCGGGCTTCCGGCACTTTTCAAGATGGCGGCCTTCGGAGGTATGAATGGTGAGTTTTGCGTCTGATCTTACGCCTTTTGTTTGCTTAATTCTATCGAAAGGTCCAGACTTTTTCCCTTATTGTAAACAGGACTCATTTCGGAAAGACTATGATTATTTTTGGTGCATTGATGATGTTTGAATTCCATTAATGGCGCCGTTTATCTGAGGTTTTGTCAGGTGCGTGGTTGCCGCCATGTCACGCCTGCTGACAAGTGCAAATCATCTTTGAACGCAAGAATGTGAAAAGTGTTCTTTCTTTCAGAAAAGACTGCTAGTTTTTCGACCATTGGGCGTTAACTAATGTTTTACATCCAAGTGTGTTTAAAATTAATGCTAAGTGGTATGTCCTAGCTGTCTTTATTGTTACATTCTGTGACGTTTCTGCAAACCTTTCTTTTATTGTATTTAGGCCTTGTATTTAATGCTGGTTTGATATGATCCAAGGGAAGTAATGTTTATCTTTTAGTCGTACGCTTGAAAGTACTTACGTATTTATTTTATTTTATCTAACCCATGTCACTGACCTTTCTGTTTTTGACAACCTGTCATATCTGTTAGATCGTGACTACATTATGCACGCTAAAAATCAGAGGTATCTGGTAATACTTGAGTTTCTGATGGGACTCTAAGAATTGGCGTTTAAATGCCCAATCCCTGAGAGGGTGGGGGTATTAACATTATTCTGCGTTTCAGATATTTTTGTATCAATTACATGAATAACGAATGGTTCTCTTTCAGGTACGCAAATTACATAAGGCCTAAGAACATAACTCTGCGTTTTGAGGAAGGGCAATTGAAAACGCAACAATGAAAATCGATAGGAGCAAACTTAAAAAGAGCACTTCTGAAGTGGTAATAACATGAAACTAATATTAATTAGACGCTAATCTTAATAATCCTGATACGTTTAATCACGTATTCTCTGTTCTGATTAAACATTTTCTACGATTTTAGCCGGCGGAGTGTACAAGCCTGATCGAAAAGATAAAAGCTTGCACTCAAGACGATCTGTTAGCCGAATTGAAGCAAATTAAAACATGGACATATGGCAAGGTAGGGCACTCGCTGATGATCCGAGCAAGCGTTATTAATCCTACTGATATATTTGTTCTGCATTTCCTGTACCAAATTTATTAATGTGTTCGGTGGTTCGCTTTTATAGTGTGAATTGTTGCATTGGGCGGACGTTCTAGACATATTTGATGAGATTCTGGATAAAGCATGCAAAAAAGAAAAGGAGACTCAATGGGTGCTTCCATGTGATACGTCTGGCAATGAGAGACAAAAAGAAATGCTCCTTCTGGTATGTCTTGATTGCTCAACCTCGCATTCTTTAGTAAGATAGTGTTTAATTGTAGTCTCCATGAAATACCATATCAATTTATAACGTTTTATAATCCTCGCTTTTCAGGTATTACAGTTCACCGCACTGCTGATAGAGCATAGTTTCACTCGTCACCTATACAATTCAATGGAACATTTGACAACTCTACTGTCGTCGAGTGATATGACTGTGGTGCTAGGAGTGCTAAACTTGCTTTATGTGTTCAGGTCAGTATACCGGTTCTGACTAATGCATTCAAATCGAGTCATGCAGTATTGCACAGTGATATTTGTATTCGTGCTAATACTTGTAAATACTAATCTATCTGCTTTTGCAATACAGCAAAAGAAGCAACTTTATAACCAGATTGAGCATGGAGAAGAAACAGGGCCTTGTAGTGCGATTAACACATTTAGCCGAGGTACTTGTGGTTTCACAATAATACATTTTTTATACCCAATAATTGATTATATCATATTTTATTCACGCTAAGCATGACTTTACAGAGTTGGGGCGGAAAGGAGAATGGGTTTGGATTGGCCGAATGTTGTCAAGACCTGTCTCTGTCGGTAAGTCAATTTGATTTAATTTCTACCTAAATACTCCATGTTGTACATCTCTGTCCATTTCTTCTCAAACACACTGATGTATTTGTTTACTATCTTTCGTTTTAGGCCTATCCTGCTAGCGCTACCACCCTTCATTTTGAATTTTATGCCGAAAATAAAGAAGAAAAAAAATCTAAAAAGGTAATGTCCCACGAGCGCTGAATCCATTGCAATGATGGTCAGATTCCCTAAATTCTGTGTCCCATGATGACAATATCTAACCCTGACTTTCACATGGAGGTTTTGATTAGTCTTACTGAGGAATAACCTAACGATCTTAACGACAAAAGTCGCACCGTTTATCCTGTAAAATATTTTTAAAATGTGTTAAACACGAAATTAAAGCTGTATAATATTGTTAATTTAATAGGCATCCACAAGCGTTTTATCCAGCATTCATGTTGAAAAAGTAGACAAAGTGCACGACCTAGCCGCGCATCTAATGGAAGAACTGTTGGCCGTACACAATGTGTCTACAGATAAACAGGTACCGTATTATGCATTCCACTTGCTGTTGATATTCGTGTTTTGAACGTGTATTGTACTATGTAACTATAAAGTATATTTCATTTTATGTTTAGATGCTTCTCTTTACCCATATACGGCTGGCTCAAGCTTTTTCGAAGTATGAGAAACGTCTACAGTGTGTGCAAGCAAGATTGCAAGCCATATCTGTATTAGGTAAGCTATTGCGCCAAGACTGAAATCCGTTCCAAAGAACGAGCTTTTGAAATGGCAAATGCAATTCTACTCCATTTGGAGGTACAGTCGCGAAGTTCCATCACCACGTTTTGTGTATTTCAGTGTACTCTAGTGCAATGCAAGATAATGTCAACATGCTGTTATATAATGGATTCATTGAAGAGTTGGTTGATATTTTAGAAGTAAAAAATGATCATTTGATGGTAAATATCCAATACGTTCACGATTAGTTATTGCCATACCCCTTTGATGCCCTGTTACTGTTAATCATTGAGACTTTTCACTCGCTTCCCAGGATATAAAAGCAACAGCGTTGCGAACTCTTACATCAATTATCCACTTGGATCGAAACCCAAGGTATATATTTGTTAAGAAATCTTGTACAAGTAAGAAACCTACTTGAATTTTGAAAGTACATGTACGTATAAACTTTTCTCCTTAAACTCCTTTAGATTAAACAATATTATTGACGCGACCGGTGCTTCTTCCTATCATGGCTTCCTCCCGGTGCTGGTTAGGACCTGTATCCAACATATGACAGGTTATATTTAAGTCTGGATAGTTTATTTCCTTATAATTGTCGCCGATGTGGTTGTATTTGATTACATTGTAAATGGTGCATTGTTTCAGACCCAGATCTTGAGCCGTTCTTCCAGCCTTTTGCTACAGCATTGTTCTCATTTCTGTACCATTTGGCTAGTTATGAGAATGGTAGGTATTCAATTTTCATAATTCGACTAGCTAAAAATCTGTTTAACTTCTCTCAGATAAATCAATTAATTTATATTTTCACAGGTGGTGAAGCCCTTGTCTCCTGTGGTATGATGGAATCACTACTTAAAGTCATCAATTGGTTTGGGGATGGCCAAGAGCATATAACTGTAAACCTTCATTTTATTTTGTATAAATCACATGCAAATTCATTCAATTATTGCAGTTGTAAGGCACTGATATAAAACTTAAACGTTACATTGTGAGATTATTACGATCTTCTTTTAAATTTTAGTTTGTTACTCGTGCTGTCCGAGTGGTTGATCTCATTACCAACTTAGACATGCAGGCTTTCCAGTCACATGGTGGATTATCGGCGTTTATCAACAGACTTGAGGTGCGTGTACGCAAATGATGGGTACACACGTTGCAACACGTTTTGATTTAATTGGTTGTAAATAATCATAGCTACCAAATGATGCGAATAATTTTAAATGTATTATTTCTAAAGCACGAAGTGGACATATGCACCAAGGAACAGCCGTTCTTAATTAGACCTCAAAGAAGTGAGTCTGCCATGAGTATAGATGCAGCAGTCATGTCTCCTGGTGGCACCACGGAGGTGCCCATGGAAACCGAGTCAGGTACCGGTGATGTAAATCAAGGAGCATCAGTATCAGCGGATGACGAACCAATTCTATTGCAGCCTATTTTAAAACCGGATGGCAAACGTAAGACCCGAAAATTATGTTCATTTGTGTTAACATTACATGTGCATACATGCATATTTCATATGCTTATATTGTTTACTTTATATTCATGAATCGCATATATGTTATGTAAATACGTGTGCTGTCTATATTTTTATAGCAGTGCAGTGCTTCCCACAAAGGGCGGCTCTTTTGAAATCCATGCTCAATTTCTTGAAAAAAGCAATCCCTGATCCTGCATTTTCAGACAGCATTCGACACCGTGAGTATAAGGAACTGTATTCGATTAAGCTTACATATTAATTTAAATTGGACCTGATTTACAACTTTTCTATTCCTTATATGTTGTAGTGATGGATGGATCATTACCAAGATCCCTAAAGCACGTTATCAGTAACTCTGAATACTATGGTGCATCCTTGTTCCTTCTGGGTAAGCATTGTTGATTACCGGTATAATATTTAATGAACATTGTGTGTTTTCTTTAATGTACTATCATGTGACAGGTTTTGGTTTTACTCATTCAGCTACAGATGTAGTGACTGTGTATGTATTCCAAGAGCCTTCGTTGCTCTCTTCCCTTCAAGATAACGGCCTTACTGATGTCGTTCTGCAAGCTTTACTAGTCAAAGATGTATGTATAAGATCCAGATGTGGAATATCATATAGGAAATTAGATCATATAAAAAGTATTTTGTATTCTTTAAAAACAACACTTACTACTGTCTACTGTTTTATTCCATGGTATATGTTTAGGTCCCTGCCACCCGTGAAGTGCTAGCCTCATTGCCAAACGTATTTAGTGCACTATGCTTAAATACACGTGGATTAGAAGCCTTTGTCCAATGCAAACCATTTGAACGTCTGTTCAAGGTTCTGCTTTCGCCTGATTATCTCACAGCGATGAGAAGGCGGCGGAGTTCTGATCCACCAGGTAACATATATTTTAGATAAACACACTTGTACTAATCAAAGTCGGGGTGTATGTAATACGTGTTTGCAAAGTTTATACTGGTATGGCCTTAACGATTGTGGATTTTTCTTACCGATTATCGATCACCATTATCATTACGATTATCGAATATTGATTCATATGGCATGCATGTTCAAATGGAGCATCTACCGGTATTTCACATAGATGTCACTTCCTTTATACGATACTGTAAACATGTATGTTAACATATCTGTATGCATTGATAGCTCCCAATATTATTAGCACTTAATAATAATTTCCGTAATCATTTCGACCCTACTTGATAATACGGCTCTATTTACCAGTAATTTGGGTGCATACTGGGTAGCATTAAATAAGTCAAAAGTTAAATGTACGGGTAATCACATCTTTGTAAGGCATTCATTTATGTGTACAATAACCGACCAGTAAATTATCCCGCAGGTGATACCGCGAGTAGTCTGGGCAGCGCAATGGATGAACTAATGAGACACCAACCGTCTCTCAGAACTGAGGCCACCAAAGCAATCATCAAGGTAACCTATATGCATAGTTTCATGATATATTGTATATTGTGTCTTATGATGACAAATCCCTAACCCTGACTCACACGTGGAGGGTATTGATTAGTCTTACTGAGGAATACCTTTATTAATGATGCCCACAATGGTTTCCCATCAGTGCAGATTGTTTGATAGGAGTTTATGTCGTTTTCTTATTAGTTACTTGAAGAAGTATGCACCATGGGGAGAGATAAAGGATTAGTTTGTCAAAAGCCTCAGCCGAAAACCGACCAGTCTAACAACATAGTTCCAAGAGCGAGCATGAACAATGAAGCGACATCATCAGATGATGAAGACGAAGAGGACGATGTGGCGAGTACACACAGCGGGACTGTTTCAAAACAAAGTGATACCGAGAATCCGGCTGAGACACAGTGCGTTTTCTTTTTCCCACATGCATGCACATTTACAGATTATTTGGAATTCCTCTAATATTTTCGGTAGATTAGTCACTATAACATTATACATAGATCATTGGTTTGTCTTATGTTTAGGGCAAGCAATACCCCAGAACGGACTGCCATTCCTCTCATGGACTACGTTTTAAATGTGGTTCGTAAATTTCACGTTGTTTCAAATAAAGTATTTAGTAAACTATATAAATATTTAGAAATAATAAATGCTGGATACTGATGATGACAAAACCCTACTCTTGAATTACATTGAGAGCTTGATTAGTCTTACTGAAGTAAACTGATATTTAAAAATTTGAAATCAAATCAACCAGGTAAACGAAGAAATTGTTGTTTTTTGCTATCTATTAAAGTGTGTTTTCACAATCACACTTTCAGATGAAGTTCGTTGAAGCTATCTTAAGCAATAATACGACCGATGACCATTGCCGAGAATTCGTATCACAGAAGGGTCTTGTACCTCTCATGGGTATCTTAGGACTGCCTAATTTGCCTGTAGATTTTCCAGCATCTCCGTCATGTGCAGCAGTGGCATCTGTTTGCAAATCTGTTCTGGTAATAAATCCATACACAACATCCTTGATGTTATTGAGTACATGTAGATATTTAACTGATGATGACATATTACCTACTCTTGATATTCCTTGAGAGCTTGATTAGTCTTGCTGAAGTAAATGCTGAAGTCTTTCCAATTGGGAGTCAAAACAAACTTATCACGATCTGATTTCGTATGTATTTATTGCAGACCCTATCGCACGAGCCGCAGGTATTAAAACAAGGTTTAATGGAGCTAGATAAGGTGTTGACTTCTTTAGAACCTCTCCATCGGTTCTTAGATCCGCCTGGAGGAAGTGTTCTACTCAGGGAGCTGGCGTCTGTCCAGGGTCTACCCGATCCTACCTTATCGTCTGAGGCGACACCCTTGCTTCATGCTCTCTCTGCGGCACATGCCTACATCACCATGTTTACGCATGTTTGTAAAGTAGGCCAGGTACGATCACTATCCACTCTCGCACGTCTATATTCTATAGAATTGCAGATTTATATGACCTTAATGTGTGATTATTTTTACTCGTTCTGGAATCCTCGAAGCATTTGAACGTTGCGGTATTTTGTACTATAGTCTATCCCTTAACGAACACATGACATCTCCTATTTTCAGAGTGATATTCGAAGCATCTCTGTCAGCCATTGGGGATCGGACCTTGGTCTTCAGGTGTTGAAAGGACTATCTATGTTATACACGTCACTGGTGTGGGAAAGCACTGTTCTGCTTGCGTTCTGTAGCGAGGATATTCTACCTTTCGGTTGCGAGTTTGGGAAGTCTGACTTGGAAAAAATATTACCGAAAGAACTTAAGACTGAGAGTAGATCCAGTAAAGTTGACGATTCCAGCAAGAGTGAAGCTGCCGGAGGACTGACACACAGTGCAGGTGAAATGGGAAGTAACGGCGTAAGTGCTGCCATGGAGTCTCTATCAACGTCTGAGAATCCTAGTACTCCAATGGATACGGAGGAGAGCGCGCCGGATATCTCAAAGAAGGGGAAGATGTCGCCAGTGCTACAAGCTCAGATTAAACAGATCAAACCGCTTCTGTCTGCCTCATCCCGTCTTGGCCGCGCTCTGGCCGAGCTGTTCGGTTTGCTGGTCAAGCTGAGTGTGGGATCGCCGGTCAGGCAGCGGCGCACACAGCAGTTGATACAGACTCCTACCACCCCTACAGCTGCTGCTCGTGCTGTAGCATCATCTCTGACCAACCTATTATCACAGGGTCTCTCATGGGCCCCTCCAGACTGTTCTCCCGTCCCCAAACTTAGGTTTGTAATCATGCAAATGCACGTTCTGTTTCGTTTACAAAACATGTATGATGAAGAAGTATGATTATGATAACGATGATCACATAATTTCAACTCTAAATTTTTTCCTGATTGCGTTTATATTCGCTCGTAATCGTGTCAAGAGAGTGTCGGTGTATTTTCACCTAAAATTGTCTTTGTTCTTTTTCAGACTAACCTTTTTTATATGCTCAGTTGGGTTCACATCTCCAATGCTTTTTGATGAGAAAAAGTTTCCGTATCATCTTATGCTTCAAAAATTTGTTTCATGTGGTGGTCAGGATGCTTTATTCGAGTAAGTGTTCTGTAACCTGGAAATGTATTTCATATATTCTATCCCATGCAATATTTAAAAGCGTGTGATATGTTTTATTGTTAAATAGAGCATTCCGATGGGCGTTATCGTGTGGTGGCAAACTTAGCCTAACAGAAGGATTAGAAAGTGTCGATTTGCCAGGTAACACACTTTGATAGCTGCTTTAATATCTCCATTGTCTTATATTCGTGTGAAATAACCGTACTGGTATGGGTGTCTGTCTGTTGTAACTAATTTGTTTTTTTGTGTGTATTTTTGATGAATGTAGACGGAACTGGAGAATTCTTGGATGCTTGGTTGATGCTGGTTGAGAAAATGGTGAATACCAAGAATGTCCTCGAGTCTCCGCATACATTACCCTCAAAATCAACGCAAGCAGGCTTCGTTCCTTTCAACCCACTGCAGTACCTAATCCGCACGCATAAGGTGAGATTTATAGTATTTTAGTAAACTACCGTAATGATAAACCGGTACATGCATATAGTGTGACATAAAAATACCGGTACCTGGACCTACTGATGATGACAAAACCCTACTCTTGAAATACCTTGAGAGCTTGATTAGTCTTACTGAAGTACCAATAATTTCTTTTTCGAATTTAAAGATATATCTCGACACGGTTTGCTTCCAGTGAAGCATTAATTTCCTCTCATCTTATGCAATTGTCATTTATTTTCCAGATGGCCTTTTCTTCAGTGATGCATCTGTGGAATAAAAAACCCTTAAAAGTGTATGGTGGTAGAATGTCTGAATCCATCTTAGCTATTTTGTGTCATATTATCAAAGGAGAAAATGTCATTAAGGTAAGCACTGTCAATGCACATTTGAATAACCATCAGTTGTCGACCGGAATTTTATTTCATTTAATGATTTACACGTATTGTAAATACTAAATGTAATTCGATTACACTTGATACAGGAAAAGCTCGAAAAAGAGAGAGCCGAAGCAGAAAAAAACGCACCTAGTTCGAGAACAGTGTCTGCCCCTGGATCACAGCCGACATCAACTCCTGGCTCTGGGCGAGGCTCCATCTCTGTAGCTCCACCGAGAGAGGAACCGGAGATAAACCAAGATCACTTACAACAGGTGCGTCATTTTCATCCTTAATCTATTACCGATAACACATAAAAAACCATGCACCGCATCTACACTGTAGTCTGTAATCGTGGTTCAAGGAAGATTATCCATTGCCTTATCGATTATGAATGAAGCCAATTTGCTAGGACCCTCCTAACCAAGTACTTTGTTTTAGTTAACGGACATGGGATTCACCAGGGAGCATGCATCAGATGCTTTGATACATACAAATAGTCTAGAGCAGGCCACGGATTACGTATTGACTCACCCGCCCCCTGTTGCTTCTGCTCCTGCTCCTGCACCAACTCCCGGAGCACCCGCACCCGCACCGACACCGGTAAGTATCTTTTGTCGAAATAAATATTCGAGTATACGTGTACGGAATTTCGAATATTAAAAAAATACCATCTACTATTAGACTGCAGATACTGGTGATCTGGAAATGTCCGAAGAAGTACAAATGATGAGAGCGATTGCTATGTCACTTGGAGAGAATGTTCAACTATCATCAACTGAAGAAGTACGCCTGTTGCCTAGTGTCCGTCCATTAAAACAGCGATAGCATAAGAAAATACTCCTAACTACCCTTTAAAAACAGCAAGTTGTAATATGTTCTCATAATTCAGGAACAGAAACCAAAAGAAGAGAAGACAAAGGAGGAGGAGGAAGAAGAACGAGACAGACAAAAAGAAGAGCCTCCGCTTGAAACCACGATCCTAGATGAATTCACATGTGTCAATAGTCTCTTACCAGGTAAATTAATGTCACATTTTCCGCGCGGCCCGTATATCCCGACCCTGATATCTCTGACTAAACCACGTATAAATACCGGTTCCCAAACATACTGATGATGACAAAACCCTACTCTTGAAATACTTTGAGAGCTTGATTAGTCTTACTGAAGTACTAGTAAATGTATTTTTCGAATTCAAAGACATATTTCGACGCGAAAATTTATAAATAAAGGATCTTTAATTAGACATGCCTTTGATTTCCAGGCTGTATGCAATTATTAGACACGCTTCCTGAGTCTGTGTATAGGATCTGTGATTTACTTGTTGTGGTCACTGCTAGAAATGGCTCTAAATGGAGGGACCAAGTATTGAAAAATGTAGTTGAAGAGGTATGTGATAGCTCAGATTCTGTTTATTGTTTTCAAATTAATCTAGCGGTCCATGAATAATTGAAATACATGTATGTGTACGATAATTTCAGATTGCCTTTCTCTGCCTTCATTTGATTGAGAAAGCTTCCCCTTTGACTACTGGTGATAAATGCAGTTTGCTGGACTGGGCCAACCAGCTATCCAACTTACCTGAAGCTTCTAAACTTGCTGTCAGATTACACCTTCTTAGCCTTCTCTTCGAGGTATGTATGATTGCAAGAAAGCGTTTACACACTGCCAGCAGTATGTAACGATCAGGTTTTTGTATAAATACCGGATATACTGATGATGACAAAACCCTACTCTTGAAATACTTTGAGAGCTTGATTAGTCTTACTGAAGTACTAGCAAATGTATTTTTGAATTTAAAGACATATTTGAAACGATCAAGACTTTCTCAACAAATTATTTTACGTTGAAAACTCTATATTGTAAGTGCTAATTCTTTAGGAGATGAAAATGTCTTGCGCGGAATGCGTGGAAAATTCAGAGATTCTGGACCTTCTAGTGCGTCTGTTGGAATCTGTCCAAGGATGTCTAGCCGCGGTAAAGGACGCTGCAACGCCCAAGTAGGTTTTCATGAAACATTCTCAATTCGTAATTGAAGACACTTTATACAATGTGACCGGCAGATTCGTTAATACAATGCATTAATCAATCCTTTTCTTGGTAGATGGGTAGCTCCTTTGTTGTTGTTGCTGGATTTGTATGAGAAAATGGCTGTGGCATCCAAAAGGAAGTCTGAGATTGACCGAATAGTGGTGAGTTTTATTATTGATTAACCGGCCAAAGGCAGCTTGAGAAGGATAGGTATTCACTTCATGGCACACTATCTGGTTAACAGCTGCTACATTAACTGATTCTGTTGCGTACACGAGCCGTAGTAATGGTTGCTACTGAAACGCCAACAGCTTCGACATTTATCATGTGAATTAATTGTCGAAACTCGCATAGCGATATGCTGAATTTGAATGTCAAAATAACGTATCGTCTCGTCAATTTAGGGAAAAACTAGAAGTTGGAAATGGTTCGATGACCGAAGTGGACGATGGAGTAATTATGGTGCCAGTAACAACAAAACTATTGATGACGCATACCAGGCTGGAGAGTCTTCAATTCGGTCAGTATTTCAAAATTCCACTAGCGAACTCTATATGTCTGTGAAGAAATCCTTTATAAATCATCCTTTGTCGTAAGATACACTTGGATTTTGGCGTACGTGTAAATACATGTAACATTATTTGTGTAACAGGTTTTCCGCTGGCAGACGGCGATACAACGTCCAATTTAATTCCATGGTGCAAATAAATGAAGACACAGGGAACCGTAGACCTATAATGCTATCATTACCGGACAGAGACGCTAAAGAAAAAGAGCCCACCAGTACTAAAGATTCCAAGAAAGAAAAGGGAAGCGAGAACCCGAAACCAGACAAAGGTACTTGGATACTCTCTATCTTCTTTTCACCAGTACATCTACATGTATAGATGTATTTAGTTCAGATCGTGACCTATGACCTTATGCTCTTGCAATAACTTGTTCTGATGTTTGTTTTATAGAATCTAGTAAGATGGACACTGATGACGGAGAGAAGGAAGATGATACACAAGAATTACACGTGTGTAGAGGATTAACACCGGATCAGGTATCGAGCATAGTCCGGTCTGCCGTCGGTCTCATCAGCTACCCGGTCGATCCGGACACGCTACACGCCATCATGCGTTTGACTCTCCGATTAACCAGACACCACCAGTATGCGCTGATGTTCGCAGAGCTAAAGGGACCAAGACTGTTACTAACTTTAACCCAGGCTTCCAGCTTCCAGGGATTCACATCATTAGCCACTTTGATCCTTAGACACGTCTTAGAGGATCCTAAATCGTTACGGCATACGCTAGAAAAGGTAAATACAGATTTATAAGGCGACTCAAACTTTCTCTATAATATACGTATTGACTTTGTCTGGAAACGTACCGCATGATGATCTTTTATTGGATCACCTGAAGTTTTTAAACGATGTAGGCTAACCTTGGAGAACTGATATGCGTTTCCTCATAGTCGTATATTTACCGAACGGATAAGCCAATTTTGGACTACAAGCCGGCTACAGATGTGTACATTGTATTATAATTTCAGGTCGTACGTTCCTCAACTAGTGGAGCCGGCTCTAGTATGAGCGGAGTGGACCAAGGCAGTATGGGTTCTAAAGAATTCCACTATATACTACGTGTATTGTGTCCAGCTGCGTGTCGCAATCCCGAGCTATTTGTAGAGGTTGCCACTTCTACTCTACGAGTTGCTCTTCCTCCACCTAAGCGAGGTAAATAGAACTGTACTTTTGTTCTGCATGATGCACATATATCCATAGTCTAGTTAAGGGTACATTTATGAGTGATTGATTTCTCTAATCCTGCATCTGTTTGTGTTCCAGAAGAAGATGAGCAGCGACACACAAATCCTGCGACACCGCAGTTATTGAAATGTGTTCCTAGTAAATCCTCACCAGTCCCTACACTAGAAGGAACGGTCAAAGATGTAATCGTCACGCTTTTAGACACCTTGATAATCAAATACAATTGGACTACCAATGAAGGTGAGTTTGAATTTAAATAATTGTTTAAATCAT
Source organism: Armandia brevis (assembly GCA_035585475.1). Classification (NCBI taxonomy): domain Eukaryota; kingdom Metazoa; phylum Annelida; class Polychaeta; family Opheliidae; genus Armandia; species Armandia brevis. The sequence continues at coordinate 984 of JAXGGS010278954.1, read as the reverse complement.
TAACCGCCTAGTCAAGGAAAAGGTAAAGAGCAGCTTGAGAAGGATAGGTATTCTCTTCATGGCACACTATCTGGTTAACAGCTGCTACATAAAATGATTCTGTTGCGCACATGAGCCGTAGTAATGGTTGCTACTCACGCCAACAGCTTCGACATTTATCATAATTGGTGCGATTTATACGCCAGCAGAATCCACAGTTAATTGTTAATTGATACCGTCCTTTTGGCCTCACTTACATACTTTCGTTATTCCTCGGCCTTGTCTGTGAGTGGGCTCATAGTCTCAATTTTGTAATACCGGTACATATTTCTCGTCTTAAAGAAGCGAAGGGCCCCCAAACTATAGCTGAAGCCATCCAGGAAATGATGAATGAGGTGGTGACAAGAGATGACTCGATGAGACCCGAGCAGAATGTTGGGATTCAGGCAGCAGAGGCAGATGCACAGGTCGGTTCAAGATACAAACGTTCTCTATAATATACGTATTGACTTTGTCTGGAAACATACCGCATGATGATCTTTTATTGGATCACCTGAAGTTTTTAAACGATGTAGGCTAACCTTGGAGAACTGATATGCGTTTCCTCATATTCTGCCCCGAGGTTAGCATGGGAATATTTTGATCGACCTGTCAATCAACCGCCATTACATTTTTGTTATTTTAGCCTCCGAAAGAAGATACTTCGTCTACCGCTGGTTTAACCGAAGAAACCAATAAAATCAGAGATTCTAAGCCAAAGGACGAACACGACAAAAAGCATCGCCCACTGATGCCAAAGTCAGTTATAATGAGATTACTAGCAGAGCTTATCAGATCGTATGCAGGTTGTGCCAACCTAATTACTCAACATACATACCATGCTGGCCAGTCTGAATTAATTGCCGAGGTAAGTTCCAGAAAACATACTTTACCGTAATTCCCCAATAGTAAGCCGCACCCGTTAGTAAGCCGCACCCCTAACTTTCGGCCCAAAATCTCGATTTT
>JAXGGS010278842.1:0-43140 GCA_035585475.1 Armandia brevis | reverse complement strand
GTATGGTGGGTCCCACCCCCGCCCCCCCCCCCCCCCCCCCGCTACTTCTTCTGTCAGCCAATGAGCACGAAGCTGCGTCATATCCGGTCTTAAGCACGGTTTATCCCGGTGTACCAGATTCAGAGGTTGCTCTGACATCAGAATGATCCAAACCTTAAACAGTTTCCGATGACTTTTACTATGGAGGATTCTATGCAAAACCTATTTATAAGTAAGTCAATAAAGCACTATAAGTTTGAAAAGAAATATCAGTCGACCATGATTTAGGAACTGATCAATATTCATGCGTCATTTGGACATTTGGGCTGTGACCGGCCCGTCGTGTCCGTGCTAAACGACTTAATAAAAAGGATATACGAGCTTTACGAGGCCAAACAATCTCTATTTTATTATGTATTAGCCGCACATGCCTTGTTAGTGATTTCACGTCAGAGGGGTTATTATCGATCATTTATTGGCGGGAACGCTATCAGCCCACGTGCCCTACTGAGGACGCGGTTGACTGCTGCCGTTCTTTTTGTTATCTGCAGCTGAAGACGGCGGGCGGCGATCGAATCTTTGATCACACGGGAGATTATATTCATTGATAATCTATTCTCGACATCCGCATGTGATGGCCGGCAGTAACGCTTTGTCTGCGGAGCAATGAATCTCGGTCCGGCCGAATCACGGTGGCTCAGAGAGGAAAGGTAAAAAAACACCCGGCTTCCACCCTTTTTTATTTTGCTCTTAATACAAAGTAATATCAATTAAGGCGGGCAAACCACGGCGTTGTTGAGCACTAGCTGAGGGATCGTAAAGCTGGGATTGTTAGACGGTGTACGAGGGAGGGAGGTGGTGTTCGCCAAGTGACGGGCCCCGGAGGAGCCATGCTGCCGGAATCAGAAAATACCGGTTGTTCGTTTTGTTTTAAGACATGCAATGGGCGAAATCGTATTGACTCCTCAATGTGTACTCAGCAAAGCATATGCTTGTACAACCATGGGGCCTGCAAAAATCATTGCTGGTAGCCTGGGCTAGTCGCCTGTTTAATTATTTCCCCTGTAGCATGGCTCAAAAGGGGCGATTACAATTGAAATTGGTAATATAAGTTCACGTGCATATATATGTATAGTCAATCTAAACCGGGCATCTATTATATCTTTATCTGTGCAGTGAGCCACAAGCTATTGCTGGTAGCCATCGGTTTTTAGCCTGAAGGTGGTTGCCGCAGCAGCCCAGACGGAGAATTGTCGTCCTCCTGGGGATCAGGTAGAGACGGCGGCGGGCCAGGGACTCTACTGGGTCATCCCCGAGCCACCATAAACCTCCGGGCAGCAGAATCTCATCCCCCGTAAGACGGGGCACAGTCGCCTCGCTAGGTGATTTTTGGGATTTGCTGCGGCCCTGCCCTGGCTTTGTGTAAGACTTATTCACCGCCCTCGGCTACACCGCGGATAAATCATCGCACTTTATTGTGTCGTTGGATATTTGTTTCTAGCTGCGCGTCCCCTGCTACAAAAAGGGTGAACGTGATGTATAGGTAGATTGTCACGACCGCTGACTTCGAATGTAATGAGTAGAAATATCTACAATGAATCTTTACCTCTGATATTGTGCACTTTTGGAATTTTGGAGTCTTGTAACGTATTTGGCCGGAACACACGGGGTCCTAAATTTTGAAATATATCTATGGAAGAAGAACCTTTAAATTTGAAACCAACTTTTATTTTTTCAATGAAACTCTTGTACTGTTACCGGGTGGCAAATCGCCGAACAACTTTATTCATGTAGTGGCAAAAACGAAACATGCGGTGTCAGAAACGTGACTACCTTTGCGCTTTTATGACCGACCGCTTCACCCTCCCATACCTCAATTTTCTGGCAGGGCAACCACCGAGCATCATCATATTCCCGGGTGTTTTCTAAGCGGGTCACGCCCCACCCCGAGTAGGTCATTGAACCATTGAGGCACAGTGAAAAGTAAACCAGATAACCTTTCCACTCAGCTGGAGGTTTGTACACATGCACCACGCCACCAACGCTATAGTTTCGTGCGAACACCTAGAATAGAGAACTAGCAACCATGCAGTGGAGACACACCGCCTAACCCTCCCTAATATGATGCAATGAATGTCGATGAATGAAGTTGGACATGTATAGAGTGTCTCTATGGGAGCAATAAATAAATATGCTCTCCTCCCCCTCCAGTTGTGACCTAATCTTTGCTCGGTGAATTATGACAAGGCGCCGCCAGAATAGTCCCTAATGGCCGCCAAATAATCGTGTTTTGCAATTTCTTTCCTCTGGCAGCTTGAACACAAATATTTATTAGAGTATTCTCTCTTATTGATGCCGCTATGCTATTATATACGCAGGCACGAGTTAGAGCAGTTGGCATTTCGGATATTTAGATTCCTGTTTTAGATTGATTTATACACAGAGTGAAGTCTGCATTTTAGCCGCATCCCATATTTGTCAACATTTAAAGCTAAAAAGTCGATATGTTTTGTTTGGATTTAACAAGATAGAAACTGGTATTGATATTTGAAAGTAGATATTGGTTTTTCCTTCAAAATGACCAATGTGAAACATCAGCAAGCATATTTTTTCTTCCCCGTACGTTAGACGTGCTGAGCTCATGAGACTGAGACCAGTTTTAAGCAGCACATTTGATGTGTGAGAACATATATTCTCTTACCGGGTAGTCACCACCAGAATACAGACCGTTTGTCTGCAACTACCCGATAAAAAGTCAGGTGAGAAAGAAGCTCTGGGGTTTTCTGTGAGTAGAGCCTGGAGAGCAGAGCCTGTGATACATGAGGTGTTATACCAAATGTAAACATGGAGTCACTAATGTGCGTGGGTAAAACATTCAAAATGTCACTGCGCACCTGCTGTAGACGATCAATTGTTACAGGTAGGAGAAGTGGAACGAGAAACTTGTGCACCTGTATTATTCTTTTGCACAAGTTAATATATTTTGAACCTTAGTTAAGAAATGTCCAGACTAAAGATTCACTACACATACAATAAATTGACACACACAACATTCTGTCAGACAATTAATAAGATATACAATGGAAAGGAATGAATCTTATTTTTGCCCACACAAAGAAGAACGCAGCACCTTCTGAGAACATCAAGCTGCATGTTTGTTGTATGTATGTATGTATGTAACTATATGTATACAGGTTTGCATGGAAGTAGAACCCCTTTGTACCAGCTTCCTGGTGACACAGGTGGTAAGACAGAATTAGCGCTCTATATGAAACATGAAACCCTTCAAGCTGAATGCACGCGGAAGGAAAACACCCATATTTCATCAGCAGCAGCTAAACAACACATCTCCCTGTATAACCCCGGGGCCATCAGGAAAGAGAATGACCTAGAGGCGATTATAGGGCAATAACTCCCTCATTTACCAGAATAGATTGCAAATTAAGACAAATATGAGTTATTCGTAACGAAGTCAGTCCACAGTCTTACGTTTGGGGATTGCGAATCAGTGACGTCCGGGTTTAACATTGTGATGTTGTTGACAAGGGTGTAAGTCACTTTAAGTCACCGCGCACCTGTACACATGCAGCCTCCTCATCAGACTGAGACGGAGTTAAGACCCCGTACTGCGTCTTTAGACTCAGCATGGGTTGTCGTGGCTGTAATACATTATTAAAATTACACCCTTTAAAAGCGCGACGAACTTCGCCAAGAAGCCAAATTCATTCACAAGGACTTGCTTACAGATATATGTTTAATTTATAAATCCAGAATAATTTCGACATCATCAACAAGTGCACTCCTCCTTGATTATATATTAAAGTCATCTCCATAAAATCCATGAGGCACTATATAGTTTAAGAAGCATATATGAACATATATGCAATATATATTTGCATTGATAATCATCTTAATTCGCAATGAATTGGTATTTCCAGACAATCATGAATTGATAATTAGAAACTTAGTGACGCTAGCAGATGCATTATGGGATGGCTTATATTCACTGTAATGGACATAAACACCCCACGCTTCAATTAATCTAATTAATCCAACACTGGAGACGATTCAAACCGAATCAGATGTTGGGATTCGCGCAACCGCAAATCGGGAGAGCATGGCTGAGGTGATACATAAATAGGTCGTGGTAATTATATGAAACACCACTTGTCGGGGGGGGCGGGGGATAAAGATGGTACCGCCGAGGCCGGCACACCACGGGAGGCACATTTCTAACTCTCCGAGAGAAGCTAAACCGCGGGCTTAATATTTCCGATCCCTAATACATCAGAGCTGTCTTGTGGTAATTTGCTGAGATTATCAGGATATATGCGAGCGGTAGGAAACCAGAGACACCGATATATCCGTGAGCCGCTGTCTCTCTGTCTACGGATTGATATCATTCCTGCGCTCTAATTATTCTCGTTCCTCATCCTTGGCAACTCGACACTCCTGGGACATACAGCGGGGAAGGAGCACATTAGAATTATTGAGTCGGAGATATGTGCTCAGGGCTTTTTCTTACCGACCGGCGGGTGATTTGTCTTGAGCAGCATATAGAAGGCTGTCGCCCTGTAGAGGGCACACATCCTCACGTCCTCACGAGGTCGAATAAGATTCGATAAAAACGATCGCCGCTTATTAGCATATGGAAAGCTATCGATGAGTTACACGAGGCACACATACTGACTGCCGATGGGCCCGATGGTGAATGATGGTGGCCGGGTGAAGTATTTGGAAGCGGGGTATATTAAATCAGCTCGACAAATCACGTTTTAACAAAGGGTTTAAAACTAGCAGCAGACAGTGATTCCTTTGTTGGGCCCCACAAATCATTAAGCAAAGACAAGGGGTCGATTTTTATGAAAGATTTGTCCCGTTGTGATTTGACTCAACCGCTGCGCGTCTAAATTGATCATTGAGGAAGATATATCTCTGTCTGCAGACTTTGACGTTCCACCTAAAAAACACCCCCCACCAATCAGCCACAAATAACTATTATCGGTCGTCTGAAACTGTGCCAGCATTAAATCGGCTTTAATATGACAACCCACAAACATCCTTTCATATACAACTCCATGGGCCCCAATTGCTCTCTTTAGGAACAATTATGAGCCATTGCTGTCCTCGACCATGCTGACGACATGCTCTACTCTCGCCCCAATTCAGACCCGATTGTTATTCAGAAGCAGCGATGAAGTGTGGCTTCCTGTCGTTTATTTCGTGTGTCACACTCCAGTATTTCACTGAGGCGGTAAAAACTCTGACGGGGGGAGCTTGTTGATGTTTTGCGAGGACAGAAGCCCAGATTTCAGTGTCTGGGGAATGGTTTCACAGGCCGAGGTTCTGAAACCAGCGAGACTTGGACTCGTGTTTCACTGCCAGCATAGAGGCGTCATGTGGCGATTCATCTCTCGGAGGATCAAATAAACACAGGAAACTTTGAAATCCTACTTTAAAAATCAATACATGAATTCTGCTTAAAATCTGAGACTGTGCTTGCGACGTTTTATGTTTCAGATGTCAAACTCCGAGAGTTCAGTGATTCTTTCTTCAAAGAGTTTATCATGTTGCAGACAAGACTCTATTATAGCAGATGGTTCTAGTTTCACCATCTCATTTATCATCTTGGGTAAAACATAAACTAGCTGACACAAGAACATGCTGCGTAATTGATTCAGCTTTTATAGCGGCTCGTGTGACTCTCTGTTGGTAAATCCTTCCTCTGATTGTTTGATCGGTTGTGACTGGTAACAAAAACCCAGAGGGCGACAGCGTCTTGAGATTTCTTCAAAGTGTCGAAACATCAATAAAAATAACGTCCATTTCCTCCGCTGTGTACCCGTCACCACATACATGTCTGTGACCTACTTATCCCAGACCCCCGAAAGCGGTAACATTTTCTCTTCACAAATCTGTACCGGCAAATAGAGCAGGCGCGGGGATTACATGCTGTATAAATCCTTGTCCGCTGTAAACTAGAGGACTATTGATGAATGGTTGGAGTAAGGAATATATTTACTTCAAGACATCAAGAACACCCTTAGCTTAATGGCGTAGGTAATTCCTGGGGACCATTGATGCGGTACCCCTAGGAACCGTGGCTCCTGCTATTAGCTAGCGGAGACGCTGCCACCAAAACTGAGACTTTGACAAGGGAAACCTAACCCCCTGGGAGGCAGTAAGCTAGCGACAGCCCCGGTGTTTTTATATATGTCCCTGTCGTACCGCGAAGGCTTTTCATCAAACAATTAATTAGATTTATACGCTATGTGGGGACACGAAAATATCCCGGCTCTCTGGGTGTAATGTGGTTTATCCTCTGTTGCTATAATCTCCGTCTCTGGTGGACCCGTCCTCAGCAACACCGGAGCATCTTACCTGAGCATGTGCTACCTTGAAGATTTTCGATATAACTTACTCTAGATAGGCAGTTTAGAATCTCGGAGAGGTTACATTTAAAGCCATAGTTAGTTAGAGATTAGGTAAGCTGTGTTAATCCTTTAAGGAGGACGCTTTGGTATCCCTGTCCCTGTCCACCCTCCCAGCTGCTCTATGATTCATGTAATGTGGTTACAGGCAGCAGGGCTCTATAGTAATGGTACCAGTGCAGTCTCCCATGTAGGCCTCAACTAACAAGAACCGATCGCGTTCGGCTGACTACGGTAAAAGCGTGACCTCTGACACCATCAGAGACCCATCTGATAATGGCCGATGTCAAAGGTCAAATTAATATAATATCTAAGCTGGAGTCAGACGCGGATTGCAGTGACACTAAGGACATCACAGGCTGAATGCGGTGGCCAGACACAATTTCGGGGCAGTTTGAGGAGCAATTAGATGTCAGTGTCAGGTCGCTTTGTATATAGAATGACTTTATTTAACTCGATTTACAAAACCTGGGAGTGTGGCCTTTCATCTCAGATATCATTTAATCCACAAACTTCATCTCTCAGTTATTGTACAGTTTTTGATGGAATTCATATAACAGTCTGACTAAAAAAATCTGTGTCTTATGGGGATGCAGCGACAACCACTATAACATGCCGTTACCTTTATTCCAGAAGAGAGTAAGAGTTGATGACGCCATCATCTGTATCGTCGGTAACTTGGGGTGACAGGGCTGGGTGAAGGGGGGCGGGACACTGACTGCGGAGGTATTCACCAAGATACTCTCTGATAAGCGAGGGCATACCGACAATACACCGCCAAATTAGTCCCCGCTTCCCCCGGGGCCGACCGCCAATTTAAGTCGGTCAGTTGGGAGTTTATCCCTATCCAAAGGTCTACTACACCTCGCCCCACTTCGTTTAAATGCAAAATTCGCCGTCTTTTGTGACGACTGACGAGTTGTGACGTGGCCAATTTACTTGCACTGAGGGGACCCGGGAGGTCGGAAAGTGATCCCAGCACGAGCCGCGCTCTCCGCACAAGCTGCCGGCAAGATGAATAAAACTCTACACATAACACCCTGCCTACACGAAAAGGCATTGCCGATCATGTAAGCGCATACAGTGTGTCATAAACACGCTCTGGTTGACGATAAGTGTGGCTAAATCAGTCATAAAACTGGAGGCGACAGAGAACAAAACCATCCGACTCCCTCGAGGACTTTGGGCCAGACAGTAGACGAGAATGCTTCTCCGTCATTCTCCCTCGTCACTCAAACTCCGGCCTCTATAGTCACTGTTGCGTGCAAATATTTCCAATGGAGATGCGCCGCTCGTGTCTGAGTATTACTGACCCGTCTCCGGGGAGGCGAGGATAATCACAAAGTGTCGCACACGCTCCCTAAACGCCTGAGATACACCGCGGCTAACTGAGGGTTATTGTTGTCACGTGTCGACCTGTGGGGGTCTGTAACTTTGCAGTGTCGGGACGCTGGCAGGGTGGGGGACGTGGGGGAGCGTAAGGTGGGTAGGCAGCCGGGTGAAGGGAGTGCAGGGCATGAGAAGGGGACGCACCCTGCTGATGATCATCACCATTCATAACCGTACCTACCCGGAACTTCTAGGATGAAACTCCCTACGGTTATCATGTTAAACATGAGTAAAAGGTAAGAACTCGAGTAGTAGGAGTTCTTTTATGGCGAAGGGAGCACGTTTTTAACACAGACGGGAAATTCTCGCCGATGGTTTTCACGACTAAAGCGGTGAAATGAGTAACATTGGGAACATGAAACTAATAAGGCTTGTGGAGGAAAACCGCAATTTACGTACTTCCATCTGCTAATAATAACAGCTGATAGACTTCAACACATGTTAAACCGTACATCTGGTCTTGTTATGCTCCATGAAGGCCGTGAATTCAGATATCAAACCTAAACAACATGGTCTGCTCGAGTATCGACTGTGACTTACAGCGCCCGTGACAACAAGAACAGTTCAGTGGATTGAGTTTTCAGAGCTGAGAACATCTGACAATTTCTAGGATTCGCTCCATCTACAGTTGCAAAGTTGGACTTATCTCCCAAAATTACCGGAGTAACTACATTGATTAAGCTTGGCGCTAATTTTATCGGGGCTCGAGATTTAAATAAGAAAATAGATTTAAACATATTTGTTAGTCTATGGAAGCTAGAAGAAAGTGGGGCATGGGCTGCGTTTCGGAGCAGACATAAAAGAGAAGGAGAAGTGCTCAGCAGTTAAGGTGTTGGCCCTTGAGGAGTTCACAAGAACTTCACTAGAAGAGTGTCGCTTGTCAGCCCGGAGTCTCCCTTTCTATTTCACCGATGTCTGGAAAATAATGAGCCGGTGGCCGACTTCATTCAATTTGATCACATTTCCCTGTTCTTATAGTTATCGATAGGGTCAGAGGTCAGCTGGAAAACCTCCCCTTTATCAAACTCCATTTTAATCAATCAAGGTAGCTTGTAATTACCAGGGGCCTGACTGAGTACTTACAATGAAAACGAGCATATTCAAATGTTGTCTGACTGCGATACCAACCATCCAACCTCCTTCCATTTTTTGTTAATAATCTGGCTTTATTGGGGCCCCGGTAAAGCCTATCATGACGTTTAAGAACCCCAAGCCAGTATTTACTCGAGTTTGGTACATAAGACAGTCTGCTCTGCTCGAGTTTTATAGTAAGAGGTGGATGTGCGATATTTGACCTATTCAATCTCGCTTTAGATCGACAATGAATGATATAAATAATGTAGGCTTAGTTTGTGGTATCCTTGCCTATTCAGTTCGCAACTATCAGGTCTTGCACAGGGTCAGAAGGAATTACAAAAGATATCAAAGACCTAACATGTCAAACGATCTCTTAAAGGGGATGTTAGCTCACAAATAAATATAATTGATCTTAGGATTAGATTTGTCAGTACTTTTATGACAGAAATGCTCTGAACCATTTTAACATGACTTGCATGCTCGCGTGTCAAACGGAAAATACCAAATGATCTCGCCCAAGCCTTTGCAGTCTCACTTGCATCAGGGTAACACGGAAATAGCAGCGATTCGTGTCACAATTTTGACCTGTTGGCTCTGAGAACATTCATGTTGACGTCTGTGTTGTTGATTTGGAACGAGATTGCTCGCACGTGACACTAAAACATTCGCGTATCGCTGCGAGCATCTGCTCCCGGATATTTCATCAACGTCAAAGTGCAGATCATACATGCTGATTTACTGCACGCAGGCGATCAATCTATGAGGCGATCACACAGGTTATGACCTTCAGGTTATGACCTTCAGTCGATAATTTGTAAAAGGGGGACGGTATAAAAAGTTAACCACACCCGCGGTGGTTTGTCAAAGCCAGACAAGCTCAGTTTTACAATAAGCTGTGTCAGGCGGAGACTTACCCACATACAGATATTGCTTAACTAATGTAGATGATCGATATAACACAATTAGATATATAGTGCGAAACATAACATGAATCCATCATGACCACCTATGTGGTGTTCTATTGTTCTCTTTAATGCATGTCACATATGTCGTCCACTGCAGTTTCCAGGCTTATTTCCCGATATCCGCGTTATATAGATCATCTACTGTAATCGATGGTTCGTTCGTATATCCGTTCGATAGATACCGTTCATACATCGCTGATTGTTTCGTGAAGAAAGCGAGGTTCCCATCCATCAATATATGTAAGGGGCTAGCGAGGGCAATGAGTCCCGGAAGAAACGAACCGACGACGTCTTAAGCGGCCGACAACCAATTGGGGATTATCGTTTGCTGAACTGGATTATCTACAACTGAACTGGGTTATTTACTGCTCAAGTCTTTATAGCCTCTACGACCCGCGGCCCTTTTCAGAAATGTGAAGTCGCCTGAAATGGATAAATCACCCGGTCGTTGCGGTTTTCCCGGCATCCCCAGCGCTATTAGCGGGTATTGAGGTTTTTCCGGATGGTGATACAGATACATGAGAACTAATTAAGGCACGGACAGGTTGAGGTCGGGGCACGGACTGGCGGTCACGTGTGACCTGTGTGGGACCTGCTTGGGGGAGGGCGCTCCGACATTGGCGATCGTTGTTAGGCAGGACATGAATTACCCCTCGGCGATGGCATTGACAATCTCTCCTCTCATTCCCCCAAGAACTCCGCTCAATGCTGACAAGATGAAAACTTCCTCCCGTCATTCCGGCTGTCGTCTGAGAAGTGACGGAGAACGACAACAGCCAGGAATCTATGAATATCATCATGGTGACTCCATTGTCAAGCGCCCACCCAATTAATTCCCATGTAGTTTTTTTTCATCAGCAACTCATTATGTGTATAAACATATAACCTAGCGCCCATACAGAAGATATGATCGAGGCAACATCTCAATCTACTAAAAATGGTGCGCATGTTTGTTGAAGCAGACGATCGAGCATAAAAGTCGTCATTCCACGTGAGAGGTTATCAACTCTTTTCCCTTTTTTTTATGTGTACAGTGTTAACATGGGTTAGATTGACCGAAATCATATCTCGGGTGCTATTATAATCGCTAACACTGCACAGGCCGCCTCACTGTGATTGTATTTTTGTCCTGTAAGAAATATCGTCTTAACTTCTACACAGACGACTAAATGAATTCAGGCGTCCCTTATTAAGAACGACTGAGATAAAGATTATGTACTAAATCAATCACCTGCATGTGGGAAGAAATATTTCATTAAATTTGATTGATATGTGTAGTATCGCCTTTTCTGACTCAAATAAAATTGATAATGCAATATTTTGTCTGCACCTATTATATGATGATATTAATATGAATCAGAAATAGAGTACAGTGTGGTCGTTCTTGGAAAACATCTTTGCCACTAAGTAAACGGTATATTCTTGCTTCTTAACGTTTTAAAATGTACTACAACACGCTATGGCGTGCGCAATACGGAATAATTGATGCCAAACAAAAATATTTCGTATAGCTTTCTGCGTAATAATTGTGAACCCGTTAACCTATCAGGTCTCGCAATATGGAAAATGAATGGTAAATATCATATACATGTATACTGACTCAGACCGAGCTACTTGCTCTTCTGAATACAATGCGGCCATATTAGTAAAATGTGTCCCGAAAATTAATGAGCTCCTTAGGAGCATTCAGCAAACTCTAGGAATCCTTTTTTACTGATAGACAAATAATAAATAGGTAATAGGTAATAGGTAATAGGTAAATTTCATCCATTTATCGCTGGTGTCAAGGAATAATTTTGTTATTTATACCGACCTCGATGGACAAAGCGGCTGTCTACAGTTTCACCTTATCAATTCACCCCGTGTTTTTATTGCTGCTAAAACAACATTCGTCGTAAAGTTGTCCCTGAACTAGGTCAGGCAGTAGAAATGGTTATCTGGTAGGTGAGGAACTGCACTGCTTAAACATGATCAGCACAAAGAGTAATTCTGCAGACAGGCGACACGTGCAGGTCTCATTAATCGCCGAGTTCTGAGTTAGATCAGAGATGTGGGTGGGGAAGGGAGTCGCGTCTTCTTGAAGAACGCGTGTATTTAACTCCCCCTGCCGGTGAATTGACGAAGTAACACCGATACTCTCATAAAGTTTCATGCGGAACATCTCAAGAGTCTGGATATCCGTTAGCATCTGCATAAATCCGCTTCAAAACCAATTCTATATGGTATTCTTTCCTGATTTCTCGAAGAGCGGTTGAAGGGGGTGTTACCGACAGTGCCGCGGAGGGCATGGTAAATTTTCCGGCTTCGCCACACTTCGGCCTTAGTAGTTTTCTACTGTCGTTGTAAACTAAAGGATCAATTTCTGATGCGCAATCGCCCCCGAATTCGGGCATTTGCAATTAGATAAAGATGTTAGGTGTATCATGACACATCCTATAGCTCAAGCCTTCAGGAAGCCGGATATATCGTCACCCAATGTCGTTAGTTAGTCGGACAGGAGGAAAGAAGGAACAGGGCCCAGAGGAGGGCCGGGAATTAGGCCCGAGGATCTGCGTTTAACCGCGACAGGTGGGTGGCTGGGAGGCGAGGTCTGGGGCATTAATGAAAGGGTTAGCACCCCATGGAAGAGCGATGGTTGTGGGAGATCAGGCGGCAATGTGACGATCAATTATCGGTAGTGGGTCACATCCGCCGAGACCAATCTGAACCAAGAGGCATCTGAACGTCACAAACAATTGCATCACACAGATTTGATTTCTCACAGGAGAGAATCTCTCACCTCTGCTGCTCTTCTCTGAACCGATTCAATGAGGTTATGAGCGACCTAGTTTCGTTTCTCACTGAATGAATTCATCTATTTTGTAAGACATCAGGACACTTTTATTGAGCTAGGCTGCGATTATCCAGAGAAAAAGAAGCAATTCCGCACTACAAACAAATATTGGCCCCATGAATCAGGTAACATTCTGTGATGAATGGGAGATATATTAGTCACTCAAGTAAATCGAGCACAAAACGAAGATAAATTGCCTTTCTTCCGTTCCGTTCTGTTTCGTTTTTGAAACCTTGGAGAGAGAGCGTAGACTTCAGAGATAGTATCCAATATTGGAAGAGTAGGCGAAGACAGATCGCAGAGGTTTCACACTCGAACTCCGGCCGCCAGATTGTATCCTCTCACACTGCTCGGCGCTGCCTTGCCTTCTCCCCGGTAATAGTGCCGGCGATTCGACTGCGCACGGCGTCCCGCCCCGAGGCTCACTGCAATAAGGCGCCGACAGCGCGCCTCCTAATCCAGTGGCCCGCTGTCATTAAACACCAATATTTCATCTCACCTTCCCCCCTGTATGAATATCGCTCATAGTTCATCTCGCTGACAACATGAAGATTATCGGCATTTAGAATCGTCGCCAATTGCTGGCAGAGCAATGGTTTCTCTGTTCATAGAGTGAATGACTTGGGCTCTGTAGCCGACAATGCCGTATATATCTAGAATAATTTCACTTTTCACTAATTGCACAGAAGAGCAATGGTAAATGAGCCAAAGTATGGTCAGGTTGACCCAATTCGGAACACAAAACTGGCCAACCTCATGTGCATGTCTGTACCGGCTTATGATCAAATATGGTCGAGCGAAACGTGACACTCAAATAAGAGCAAATATTGTTGACAGAAAGTAGGTTACGTTCCCTGAGGGACGCTTGTGAGAATACCTTTACCAGACAGCTTGTTTACAATAAGATTCGGGTCAAACAGCACTCAAGGACATATATATAATGATGACACATTGCAGGAGGTCAGGCCATCACGCTGCTGAGAAGGTGACCTGTGAGGTGAACACCCGACGCTACTTCTTTTGTCAGCCAACGAGCAGGAGGTGACGTCATATCCGGACTCCGGCATCCATAATCTTGGTGTATCCGATTCAGAGGTTGCTCTGACATCAGAATAATCCATACTTTAAATAGTTTCCGATGACTTTCACTATGACCGGTTCAATGCCAAACCTACTCAAAAGTAGGCCAATAAAGCACTATGTCTTTGAGAAGTCCACCATGATTTAAAAGTCATGTATGGTCATGCGCCTCTTAGTCATTTGGAAAATCAACAGCTACAGAATATTTAACGTCGTCAGGTAAACCTTAGTGGCTGTGACTGGCCCGTCCTGTCCGAGCTAAAGGACATTAATAAAAATGATATCAGAGCTTTACGATGTTAAACAATCTATATTTCACCACGCATTAGCCGCGATCATGCCTTGATCGCTGCTGCAGTTTTTGTCGTCTGCATCTGTAGTCTGAGGCGGTGATCAAACATGTTGTCACACAAGCTATTATTGAAAATTGGTTCCACGTGTGATGGCCTGCAATAAAGCTTTGTCCGCGGTGCGAGCCAATCTCGGGCCGGACGAAACACGATGATTCAGGGAGGAAAGGTAAAAAACCACCAGGCTCCCACCATCTTTTAACGTGCTCGTAATACAAAGTAATATCAATTAAGGCGGGCAGACCGCGGTGTTGTCGAGCACATGCTGAGGGATCGTAAAGCGGGGCGGGTTTGACGGAATACGAGGGAAGGGAGGTGGTGTTCGCCAAGTGACGAGCCCCCGAGGACCCCTGGTGCCGGAAATCAGAAAATACCGGCTGTTCGTTTTGTTGACATGCAAAGAGTGAAATTATATCGATTCCTCAATATGTACTCAGCGAAGCATATACTTGTACAACCATGAGGCCTGCAAATTATACAATGCGTGCGAAAATCATTGCTGGTAACCTGGACTGGTCTTATGTGTAATTATTTTCCTGCAGCCTGGCTATAATAGGGGTATTACAGTTGAAATTGATACATTCAAATGCATATATATGGATATTCAATCTAAACTGGGAATCTGTATCTTTATCTGGACAGTGAGCCCCAAACTAATGCTGGTAGCCATCGCTTCTTAGCCTGAAGGTGGTTGCCTCAGCAGCGGAGACCGAG
Source organism: Armandia brevis (assembly GCA_035585475.1). NCBI lineage: Eukaryota > Metazoa > Annelida > Polychaeta > Opheliidae > Armandia > Armandia brevis. The sequence goes on along the minus strand of JAXGGS010278842.1, from coordinate 28,322 downwards.
AATTGTGTCGCTCCTGGGGATAAGGTAGAGACGGCGGCGGGCTAGGGAATCTACTGGGTCATCCCCGAGCCATCATATACCTCCGGTATCTTCTCCCGAAGGGGACGGGGCACGGTCGCCTAGCTAAGTAGATCATCACATTTTATTTCGTCATTGGATATTTGTTTCTAGCTGCGCGTCCCCTGCTACAAAAATGTTGAACGTGATGTATAGGTAGATTGTCACGACCGCCGACTTCGAATGTAATGAGTAGCAAAATGTACTCTTATAATATTGTGCTCTGATATTTTGGAGTCTTAATTTGTAACGTATTTGGCCCGAACACATGGGGTCCTAAATTATGAAATATATCTATGGAAGGAGAATACTTTAAATTTGAAACTTTTCATGACTTTCGGTTAAACTCGTGTATTGTTACCGGATGTTTAATCTCCAAACAACTTTATTCAAAAACGAAACATGCGGTGTCAGAACAGTGCAGACCTCTGCGCTTTTATGACAAACTTCTCCACCCTCCCAGATCATAATTTCCTGGCAGGGCAACCACCTAGCAGCATTATATTCCCAGGTGTTCTCTAAGCGGCTCACGCCTCCACCATCCCACCCCCTCCCCCACAAGTAGGTCATTGTACCCGGAAGGCGCGGTGAAAAGCAAAGCAGATAACCTTTCCACTCAGCTGCAGGTTTGTACACATGCACCACGCACCACCTCTCCTACTACAGTGCACAGTGTGAATAGACGCTGGGTTATGTAATGGGACCTCACAAGTGCTTTCTGCTAAAAAGCAAATGCGCTGTTGCCGCCGATAAATTGTGAATTGCGCCAGTTCGTGAGCAGAAATTGTGATAGAATAACTTCTATCTACACATGGGTATTATGCTGCCAGAAGGTATCTATAAGAGGCTTTGATCCATGGGTTAATGTCGCAGCTACCTAAATCTTAACGGGTCATATCGTTTCTGAATTTATCAGGAAATTAATCCCGTCCAGCTATCACAATGGAAATGTTATATGTTGCATTGTCTTCGGATGAGCAGAGAGTTTTATGAAAAGACCAGTGAAACCACAAAAACGACCGAAATATTGTTTCGTATGAACACCCAGAATAGACAACAGGCACCCATGCAGTGGGGACGCGCAGCCTTACCCTCCCTAGTATGATGCAATAAATGTCGATGAATAAAGTTATTCATCGACATTTATTCATATTCATAAGCATCTAAAGAGTTTCTCTATGGGAGAAATAAATAAATATGCTCGCCTCCCCTCCAGTTGTGACCTAATCTTTGCTCGGTGAATTATGGCAAGGAGCCGTCAGAATAGTCCCTTATGACCGCCACTCAATTGTGTTTTGCAATTACTTTCCTCTGGCAGCTTGGACAATTTTTTTTGGTTACAGTATTCTCTCTTATTTATGCTGCTATGTTTATATATATGCATCTGCAATTCAGAGCAGTTGGCTTTTCAAAATATATAAATTCCTGTTTCAGATTGATATATATACAGATTGAAGTCTGCATTTAACCAGTACTCCCATAGTTGCCACCATTTAAACAATGTTTTGTTTAGATTTAACAAGAGAGAAAACGGTATTCTTATTTGAAAGTAGATGTTGGTTTCTCGTTCAAAAAGACCAATGTGAAACATCAGCAAGCACATTTTTTCTTCCCCGTACATTAGGCGTGCTGAGCTCATGATTCTGAGACCAGTTTAAAGCAGCAAATTTGATGTGTTAGAACATATATTCTCTAACCGCGTAGTCACCCCCAGAACACAGACAATTTGTCTCCAACATCCTGATAAAAAGTCACGTTAGAAAGAGTCTCTGGTGTTTTCTGTGAGTAGAGCCTAGAGAGCAGAGCATGTGATACATGAGGTGTTATACCAGATGTAACCTGGAGTCACTAATGTGCGTGGGTAAATAATTCAAACTGTCACAGCGCACCTCCTGTAGACGATCAATCTTCACAGGTAGGAGAAGTGTGGCAGAAAACTTGTGCACCTGTATATGTCAGTACAACACCGGAAAAACCTAGGTCACCCCAGCACTTTATGTATGTTGATAAAACGCCTCAAAGCTAAAATAAATGCATATTGAGTGTACTGCTGAAACAAAGCATAGAAAAATCCGTCAGGAAATTAATACGGTATACGAGTATGATATACTTTATTTATGGCTTTTAATAAAATGCGGTTATTAACAATGGAATGGAATGATTTTAAGACAGAAAAAAGAAAGTAGAACTCAACGACTCCTAAGAACATAAAGGTACATGTATGTTTTATGTATGTATGTCAATATATACAGCCCCTGTGACCAGCTTCCTGGTGACACAGGTGGTAGGACAGAATTAGCGCTGAATGTGAAACACGAAACCCTTCAAGCTGAATGCATGCCGAAGGAAAACACCCATATTTCATCAGCAGCACCTAAACAATACATCTCACTATGTATAACACCCGGACATCAGGGAAGAGAGTGACCTAGTTGCGATCATAGGGCAATAATTCCCTCAGAATAGATTGCGAATTAAGACAAATATGAGTTATTCGTAAAGAAGACAGTCAACAGTCTTACGTTTGGTGACGCATAAGTGACGTCCAGGATAAACATAATGATCTTGTTGACAAGTGTGTCTAAGTCACCTTAAGTCACCGCACACCTGTACACATGAAGCCTCCTCATCAGGCTGAGACGTAGGTAAGGCCCCGTACTGCGTCTTTAGAATCAGCACGGGTTGTCGTGGCTGTACTACATGATTAAGATTACACTCTTTAAAAACGCCAAGACGCCAGATTCATTCACAAGCACTCGCTTATATCTATGACTTTAAATCATACTTCCTAAATAATATATAGACATCATCAACAAGTGCACTCCTCATTGATTATATTAAAGTCATCTCCATAAAATCCATGAGACACTTAGTGTAGTTTTAGAAGCATATATGTACATATATGCGATATATATTTGCAATGATAATCATCTTAATTCGCAATGAATTGGTATTTCCAGACAATCATGAATTGATAATTAAAAGCTTAGTGACGCTAGCAGATGCATTATGGGATGGCTTATATTCACTGTAATGGACATAAATACCCCACGCTTCAATTAATCTAATAAATCTAACACTGGAATCGATTCAAACCGAATCAACCGTGAGTTGAGTCGTTGTAATTATATGAATCACCACTTGTAGGGGAGTCGGCGGCGGAGACAAAGGTGGTATCGCCGAGGCCGGGGCACCACGGGAGGAAAATTTCCAACTCTCCGAGAGAAGCGCAACCGCAAGTTCAATATTTCCAATCCCTAATACATCAGAGCTGTCTTGTGGTAATTTGCCGAGATTATCAGGATATATGCGAGCGGTTGGAAACCAGAGACACCGATATATCCGTGAGCCGCTGTCTCTCTGTCTGCGGACTGATATTATTTCTGCGCTCTAATTATTCTCGTTTCTCATCCTTGGCCACTCGACACTCCTGGGACATACAGCGGGGAAGGGGCACATATAGAATAGTTGCTGTTGTATTTTGTTGTGCAGCAGTGAGCAAGCAGTCAGTGGCCTTGTGGACCGAAGGAGCACGTCCTCACGTCCTCATGAGGTCGAATCAGATTCGATAAAAGCGATTGCCGCATATTAGCATATGAAAAGTTATCGATGACTTACACGGTGCACACATACTGTCTGTCTATGGGTCCGATGGTGAATGATGATCGCCGGGTGAAGTATTCGAAAGCGGGCTATATTAAATCAGCTCGACAAATCACGTTTTAACAAAGGGTTCAAACTAGCAGCAGACAGTTCCTTTGTTGGGCCCCACAAATCATTGAGCAACGACCCAGGTTCGAGCAGTTTTTTCAGTTAGCAGAAAACATCCAAAAATACACATGTTGTACTTTTCGTCATTCGCGTTTAATATAGTATTCCGAAGAAAATCTTGGACTGTTATTTTGCCTGAACTTACTGCAACAAATCCTTCCTCTGATTGTTTGATCGGTTGTGACCGGTAACGAAACTCGGAGGGTGAGAGCGTCATGAGAATTCTTCAAAGTGCCGAGTCATCAATAAAACTTGATTTCTTCCGCTTTGTACTCGGTACCACATACATGACCATGACCTACTTATCTCAGACTCGCAAAATCACTTGTTATTCCAGGGGACCTCGTATCTAGTATATTATGAATCAGACTGGACGTTACACTCGGTAATGTAGCATACATTTAAATCACATGGCAGTCACACTTTGTCAACACAAATCGATACCGGGAAATAGAGCAGAAATAGAAATAGAGTTTATATGCTGTATGAATCCTTGTCCGCTGTAAACTAGAGGACTATTGATACATGGGTGAATGGGAGAGTATATCTACTTCAAGACACCGAGCACTCTCTACCTTAATAGAGAAGTTAATTCACGAGGGCCATTGATGCGGTTCCCCTAGGAAACGTGGTTCTCGCTAAGTTATAGGAGACAGCCACCAAGTCTGAGACTTTGACAAGGGAAACCCTAACCCCCGGGGACGCAGTAAGCTAGCGACAGCCCCGGTGTTTTTATATATGCCCCTGCCATACCGCGAAGGCTTTTCATCAAACAATTAATTAGATTTATACGCCATGTGGGGACACGAAAATAACCCGGCTCTCTGGGTGTAATGTGGTTTATCCTCTGTTCTTTAATCTTCGTCTCTGGTGTACCCATCCTCAGCAACAACGGAGCATCTCATCTGAGCCTGTGTTACCTTGGAGATGCTCGATATAACTTACTCTAGATAAGCAGTTAAGAATAGCCTCTTTCAAGGAATTTTACATTTAAAGCCGTAGTTGCTTATAGCTTAGCTAAGCTGTGTTAAGACTTTAAGGAGGACACTTGGGTATCCCTGTCCCTGCCCACCCTGCCAGCTGCTCTATGATTCATGTCATGTGGTTACAGGGAACAGGCTCTGTCGTGGTAGTACTAGTGCAGTCTCGCAGGAACCTAAATCACGACTAACACGAACTGATAGCTATTGGCTGACCCCGGTACAAGTGCGACCTTTGAAACCATTAGAGACCGATCTGGTAATGGCGGCTGTCAAAGGTCAAATTAATATAATATCTGGAGTCAGATGCAGATTGCAGTGACACTAAGGCATCACAGGCTGAATGCGGTGGCCAGACACAATTCTATGATCAAGCCGGGGCAGTTCGAGGAGCAATTGGATGATATAATTCTGTCATGTCTCTTTGTATCTTGAATGACTCACAGCCCCAACAGAGAAAGGAGCCAATGATATTTACAAAATGTCAAGGCATCAAACTAGTCTATCTTTATTTATCTCGATTTACAACACTGAGAATACCTGAGTGTGGCTTTTCATCTTAGATATCATTTAATCCACATCTCTCAGCTATTGTACAGTTTTTGATAGCTGCAATTTATTTAACAGAGTCTGACTAAGATAATCTGTGTCTTTTTGGGATGCCGCAACCTACTGTAAAATCTCGTGACATTGACATTGACGCCGACAATACACCGCCAAATTAGTCCCTGCTTACGTGGGGCCGACTGCCAATTTAACTAGGTCAATTGGGAGTTTATCCCATCACGATGTGTGTCATTGCTAGAGAACATTTGTGGTGGACAAGACGGGACTTGTAGGTTCGATCTCTTCAATAGTCCAGCACACCCCACCCCACATAATTGAAAAGCAAAATACGTTATCCTTTGTGACGAATGACAATTTGTAACATGGCCAATCGTCTTGCACCGTGGGGACTCGGTTGGTCGGAAAACAATTTCAGTACAAGCCGCAGTCTCACAAGCAGCGGGTACGACGAATAAAACTCTACCCACCCCACATTGTCTACATGATAAAACCGTGTCAATAAACATGCTCTGGTTAACGATTTGCGTGGCTTAATCAGTCATAAAACTGGAGGCGACGGAAAACAAAACTACGGGACTCCCCCGAGGAATTTGGCCCGAGACAACAGTGGAGAGCGCTTCGCCCCCTTCTCCCTCGTCACTCAAACTCCGGCCTCTATAGTCACTGTTGCGTGCGAGTTTTATCAATGGAGGTGCACCGCTCGTGTCTGAGTATTACTGACCCGTCTCCGGGGAGGGGAGGATAATGACAAAGTGTCGCACACGCTCCCTAAACGCCTGAGATACACCGCGGCTAACTGGTGGTTATTGTAGTCACGTGTCGACCTGTAGGGGTCTGTAACTGAGCAGTGTCGGGACGCTGGCAGGGTGGGAGAAGTGGGGGAGCGCACGGTGAGGTAAAAGCCGGGTGAAGAGAGGGCAGGGCATGGGAAGGGGTAGCAACCTGTTGATGATAATCACCTTCATTCATAACCACTCCTACCCGACTCCCAATGCTACGGTAATCATGTTAAATTCTCGTGTTAAATGTGAGAACTCAAGTAGTAGAAGTACTTTTATGGCGCCGGAATACGTTTTTAATACAAATGGGAAATTCTCGCCGATGGTTTTCACGACTAAAGCGGTGAAATGAGTGACCTTGGGAACATGAAACTAATAAGGCTTGTGGAGGAAACCCGCAATTTACGTCCTTTCATTTGCTAAACATAACTCTATAACTGCTAGCCTTCACCACGTGTTAAGCCGTACATCTGGTCTTGTTATGTAGTACAACAGGTCTTGTTATGCGTCATGAAGGCCGTGAATTAAGGTGGCAAAACTAAACAATATGGTCTGCTCGAGTATCGACTTTGACTTACAGCGCTCGCAACAACAAGAACAGAAGAGTGAATTCAGTTATCAGAGCTGAGAACATCTGGCAATTTCTAGGATTTGCTCCATCTACAGTTGCAAAAGTCTGAATTATCTCAAAAAATTTCCTGCGTAACTCTTTTCCCATAATTCTCAATGCTACTCTATTGATTAAGTTTGGCGCTTATTCTATCGGGTCTCAAAACCTCATTCGAGATTTAAATGAGAAATAAGATTTAAACATATTTGGTAGTCTTCAATGGAAGCTAGATGAAAGCGGTGCATGGGCTGAGCTTCGGAGCAGAGATACAACAGAAGGGGAAATGCTCGACAGTTAAGGTGGTGGCTCTTAGGAAGTTCACAAGAACTTCACTAGAAGAGTGCCTCTTGTCAGCCCGGAGTCTCCCTTCTATTTCACCGATGTCTCGATAATAAAGAGCTTGGGCCGACTATGCAGTAATCTCATATTCCCCTGGTACAAAACACAGTCTGCTCTGCTCGAGTTTTATAGTAAGAGGCGGATGTGCAATATTTGACCGACGTAATCTTCATTAGATCGACATGACATAAATAATGTATGCTTAGTTTGTGGTATCCTTGCCTATTCAGTTCGCAACTCAGGTATATTAGGTCTTGCATATGGTCAGATGGAATTACAAAAGGTATGAAAGACCTAACATGTCAAACGATCTCTTAAAGGGGATGTTAACTCACAAATAAATGTATAAGATTTTCTGAATAGATTTGTCGGTACTTTTATCACAGCTATGCTCTAAACCATTTTAACATTACTTGCATGCTGTCAAACAGAAAATACCAAGTAATCTCGCCCAACCCTGTACAGTCTCAATTCTATCAGGGTAACACGGTAATAGCAGCGATTCCGGTCACATGTTTGACCTGTTGGCTTCGATAGTACTCATGTTGACGTGTGTGTTGTGTTGTTGATTTGGAAGGAGATTGCACGCACGTGGCTCTAAAACATTCGCGTATCGCTGCCGGCATCTGCTCTCGGTGATGTCTGCCCGGTCGTCAACATTGAAGGCCAGATCATACATGTTGATTTACTGCACGCAGGCGACCAATCTCTGAGGCGATCATAACCTGAAGGTCATAACCTTCAGCCGGTGACTTGAAAAGGAAAGTTGTATTACGTTAACAACACCGGCGGTGGAACAACAAAGCCAGATTACCTTAGTTTTTACCTAATGCTGCAGCCGGCGGAAACTTACCCATATACAGATATATCTTTACAACTGTAGATAATCGATATAACACGACAAGAAAAATTATGCGTTATTCGAAATAATATGAACTATTACGATCACCTATATGGTGCTCTATTGTTCTCTTTAACGCAGGTCACATATTTCGTCCAATACGGTTTTAGGCTTAATCTTCGCTATCCGCGTTTGATAGAACATCTACTGTGATCGGTGGTTCGTTCGTATATCCGTTCCATAGATAGCGTTCATACATCGCTGATTGTTTCGTGGAGAAAGCAAGGTCGCTATCCATCAATATATGTAAGAGGCTAGCGAGGACAATGTGGCCCAGAAGAAATGATCCGGAGACGTCTGATAAGGCCGACAACCAATTGGGGGTTATCCTTTGCTGAACTGGATTATCTACAGCTGAACTAGATTATCTACTGCTCAAGTCTCGGTCTTTATAGCCTCTACGACCCGAGACCCCTACAGTGGAAACTCCGCGCAGGAATGTGAAGTCGCCTGAAATGGATAAATCACCCGGTCGTTGCGGTTTTCCCGGCATCCCCAGCGCTTTTAGCGGGTATTGAGTTTTTTCCAGATGGTGATACAGATAAATGAGACATAATTATGGCACGGACTGGGAGAGCGGCGGGGCACAGCCGGGCCGTCACGTGTGACCTGCTCGGGGGAGGGCGCTCCGACATTGACGATCTTTGTTAGGCAGGACATGAATTACCCCCTCGGCGATGGCCTTGACAATCTCTCATTCCGCTCAGTGCTGACAAGATGAAAACTTTCTCCCGTCTTTCCGGCTGTCGTCTGAGAAGTGACAGAGAATGACAACAGTCAGGAATCTATGAATATCATCATGGTAACTTTATTGTTAGGGACCCACCCAATTAATTCCCAGGTAGTTCAATTTGTCATCAGCAACTCATGATGTGTATAAACATATAACCTAGCGCCCATACAGAAGATATGATCGAGGCAACATCTCAATCTACTAAAAATGTGGCGCATGTTTGTTGAAGCAGACGATCGAGCATAAAAGTCGCCATTCCACGTGAGAGGTTATCAACTCTTTTCCTGTGTATGTTTTATGTGTACAGTGTTAACAGAGGTTAGATTGACCGAAATCATATCTCGGGTGCTATTATAATCGCTAACACTGCACAGACTGCCTCACTGTGATTGTATTTTTGTCCTGTAAGAAATATCGTCTTAACTTCTACACAGACGACTAAATGAATTCAGGCGTCCCTTATTAAGAACGACTGAGAAAAGATTATGTACTAAATCAATCACCTGCATGTGAGAAAAATGTCATTAAATTTGATTGATAGGTGTAGTATCGCCTTTTCTGACTCAAATAAAATTGATCATGCAATATTTTGTCTGCACCTATTATATGATGATATCAATATGAATCAGACATTGAGTACAGTATGGTCGTTCTCGGAAAACATATTTGCCACTAAGTAAACGGTACATTCTTGCTTCTTAACGTTTAAAAATGTACTACAACACGCTATGGCATGTGCGATACGGAATAATTTATGCAAAACAATACAATTTCTAATAGCTTTCTGCGTGATAATTGTGACCCCGTTAACCTATCAGGTCTCGCAATTTGGAAAATGAATGGTAAATATCATATACATGTATACTGACTCAGACCGAGCTACTTGTTCTTCTCAATAAAATGCGGCCATATAAGTGAAATGTGTCCCGAAAATTAATGAGCACTATTGGGGCATTCAGCAAATTCTTGGAATCCATTTTACAGATAGACAAATCATTAATGAGTACATTTCATCCATTTATCGCTGATGTTAAGAAATATATTTGCTAATTATACCGACCTCGATGGACAAAGCGGCTGTCTACAGTTTCACCTTATCAATTCACCACATGTTTGTATTGCTGCTCAGGTTGTCCATGAACCAGGTCAGGCAGTAGAAATGGTTATCTGGTAGGTGAGGAACTGCACTGCTTAGACATGATCAGCACAAAGCGTAAATCTTTTTCTAATTTACAATCCTACATAGTTTTGCTTATAAATGTATCTGGCGGTTTCATTTTGATAGATGAGGGTTATAAACTTATGTGATTAATTATCAAAGAAATGTTGGCGGACAAACCCATATGATTGAAGACAACTTATTGATATATTCCGTATAGAGATTGATGAATAGAGCCATTGTCCACAAATTAAAATAATAGTTTTGTGCCCAATTGCAACCTTTTTCTGAGTGTTCATAGCAAAGAGCTACCAAACCCATTGTCTGATTGCTCACGAATATCTTGCCCAAATATTAGGTGAGGTTGAGGATATACCTTGATATTAAGCGCCTGATAATGGCCCCTTAAGCGCAATCAGGGATGTTCTAGCCGCTGCTCGCCCTCGCCAAGCCAGTAACAGCCAGTTCCGGTTGGTGTCCTGCCAGAAGTAGTGATGTATCGGCGGCTCTGCATTATTGATGGCAGCGCATACCATATAGTAATTTATTTCCTCGGACAGCAGAACACCGGCCCCGAACCTTGATGCCACGGGCGTTTCTCTACACAAACTTTTCATGGACACGGAAATTAATAAGCACCTGTCCGTGGTAGTTACACCAACCATTAGATCAATAGCATATCTTGGCCCCGGTAGAATTCCTGAACAGAATTGTCATAGTCAAAGAATACACGCGCATAAATAGTGCATTTATCATCAACCGTGGGATAAGGACCTCAGGCAGGTACATCGCCGCTGATTACAAAGTTCGGAAGAAAGCGCCGAAGAGAGCAGGCTGGGGTGAGTTTTACCTTTTATAGAGCGGGCCCTCAGGGCAAATATGGCAGGAAGCCGGATCTATCGTCACCCAAGGTCATTAGTAAGCGAGTCAGGAGGAAAGAAGGAACAGGGCCCGGAGGAGGGACGGGGTAAGGCTCGAGGATTTGCTTTTAGCGGCGGCAGGTGGGTGGCTTGGGGAGCGAGGTCTGCGGCATTGAAGAAGGAGGAAGCGCCCCATGGAAGAGCAATGGCTGTGGGAGATCAGGCGGCAATGGGACAACGGACTATTGGTAGTGGGTCACATCCACCGAGACCAGTTCGAAACAAGAGGCATCCGAACGTCACAAACAATTACATTACACTGATTTAAAAGTCCCTCGCAGGAGAGAATCTGCCACCTCTACTGCCATTTTCTGCATCGATTCATTGAGGTTGTGGACAATCTAGTTTCTTTCTGAATGAATACACCTATTTGTAAGACATCAGCATATTTTTCTTGAGCTAGGCTACAATGATCCAGCTAGTGTATGATTGTTTATCGAAGAAGCTGGCGGAAAGCATTGCCGATGTTATCCGTCAGATCTACCCTCCCCCTTCTTCAAACGCCATCCCAAATTGAATCTAAGCTGAGAGAAAAGAGAAGATTTTTAGCTACAACCAAATATTGGCCCAATGAATCAGATAATGTTCTGTGATGAACGGAATATGCGGAACCTACCAGTACAGATAATTTGCCTTTCTTCCGTTCCGTTCTGTTTCGTTTTTGAAACCTAGGAGAGAAAGCGTAGACTTCAGAGATACTATCCAACATTAGAGGAGTAGGCGAAGACAGATCGTAAAGTTTTCACCCTCGAACTCCGGTTGCCAGATTGTATCCTCTCACACTCGGCGCTGCCTTGTCTTCTCCCCGGTAATAGTGCCGGCGATTCGACTGCGCACGGCGTCCCGCCCCGAGGCTCACTGCAATAAGGCGCCGACAGCGCGCTTCCTAATCCAGTGGCCCGCTGTCATTAAATACCGATATTTCATCTCACATTCCCCCTGTATGAATATCGCCGGCCCGTGAAGCTGCTACCAGGAGACATAGATCATCTCATGCCGACAATATGACCATTATTGCCACTTAGAATCGTCGCCAATTGCTGGCTGAGCAATGGTTTCTCTTTACAGAGAAACTTGGGCTCAATATTTGCCAATGTCGTATACGTCAGGAATAACATCGACTGCCTTAAGCCACGATAGAAGCACTTTTAGGTACCGTCAATTCAGTTAAAGCGAAGATCGTTAAGCTATGGCCGGCCTTTAGAGCTTGATATTGGAAATATAATATGATCAACTGGTAATGCTTATAGATGATTGGAAATTTAGACATGTCTAACTAGTAACCGTTATATATGTCCAGCATGATGGGGCAACAAACAAAAACATCTCAAAAACAAGTGACCCGGTGGAAACTGTCCATTATTAAAGCAAACATTACCACATTATAATATTTTAGTACCTTCGGACTGGTTGACTGATATTAAATACCATAAAACGCCCATGGTCATAAATACGGTAATGTACATTGAGATGATAAAACTGAAGAAGAAATGGGTAAAGACGACACTTTAGAAGCAGCTCCTAATTAGTTCACACTAATTTGACAAGGGGGTCAGACCATCACGCACGTGACACTCTGGGTGACTTGTGAGGTGAACGCCCGCCACCACTTCTTCCGTCAGAGGGCAACAGGCGACTTCATATCCGGTCCCCGATTATCTTTAATTTGTGTATGCAGTCAGAGGTTGTTCTGACATTATGATAACTATCCCATACCTTATATTGCTATAAGGACTTTCACAGAGAACAATTTAATGCAAAACCTATTTACAAGCAGGCCAATTAAGCACTATATGTTTAAAAAGGACTAAAAGTCGACCACAATCTAAAACTCATCTATATTCATGAATGCGCCACTTAAACATTGGGGAAATCAGCAGCTACAGGATGTTTAACGTCGTCAGTTAAATCCTAACTGGCTGTGACTGGCCCGTCTTGTCCGTGCTAAACGACTTTAATAAAAAATAAATCATAGTTTCAGGAGGCCAAACAATCTATATTTCATCAGACATTAGCCGCGCTCATGCCTTTATAGTGATTTCACGTCGGAGGGGCTATTATCGCTCACTTTATGGTGGGAACGCTATCAGCCCTCGTGCCCTACCATGGACATGGTTGACCGCTGCCGTACATTTTGTCGTCTGCAGCTGCAGTTGGCGAGCTGTGATCAAAACTGTAGGCACACGGGGGATTATTGATAATTTGTGCTTGACATCCACATGTGATAGGCGGCAGTAATGCTTTGTCCGTGGGGGGGCTGGGGGAGCCAATCTCGGCCCGGACAACTCACGGGGGCTCAGGGAGGGAGGGTAAAAAAAAACCGGCTTCGACCATATTTTATTTTGCTCGTGATACAATTTATATCAATTGAGGCGGGCAAACCGCGGCGTTCTTGAGCACATGCTACCGGCGAGTGATTTGTCTTTGTGCAGCATATAGGAGGCTGTAGCCATGTAGACCAAGGGCGCACAACCACATGTCCTCACGGACTTAGCGTCCTCACGTGGTTCCCACCAGATTCGATAAAAACGATCGCTCAATATTAGCATATGAAAAGTTATTGATGACCCATACGAACCTCACATACTGTCTATCGATGGGCCCGATGGTGATTGATGATGGCCGGGTGAAGTATTCGGAAGAGGGGTATATTAAATCAGCTCGACGAATCGCGTTTTCACAAAGGGCGCCAAACTAGCAGCATACAGAGCTTCCTTTGTGGGGCCACAAAAATTATTGAGCAAAGACCAGGGGTCGATTTTTATGTGAGATGTTTTCCATTGTGATTTGACTCAACTGCTGAGCGTCTAAATTCATCAGCAGGGACTACATTTATGTAGATGGTTCAAAAGAGAGAGCAGTGCCATCAAAAGTCCCACCCATTATACAATCCGAATGCCAAGAGAGGGGTTTCTTGGAAGTTATAAGTAAGTCGATGAGCTAAGGAGTGCTCAGTTGACCTTCTTAAAAAATCAAAACCACAGGAAGGAAGATAAATTACTGTCTGAGCAGATTACTATATATATCATACCAAATACGAGTAGTGTGTGAGCTCTTCCACAGAGCCGATTATAAAATATGTGACCATCTGCTGCAGATCCTGTTATAGTGCAACTTCTACGTTTATAATTTACTAGACAACGTGGCCTTGCATGGAACAACGCATCATAAAAGTATGATTCAAACTTCATTGAAACTGTTCAATCTACCAATGGCATATTAGGCTGGGAGAAACGCAGTTGGTTACTGGAATGGTATTGTATTTTTTCCCATATGGAAATAACGAAATGGAAAGGGCTTCAATCAGTTTAACAGTGTCATAAAGGAAACGTCAATCTGCAGACTTTGAGGTTCCACTGAAAATGACACTCCCCGCCGATCAGCCACAAATAACTATTATCAGCCGTCTGAAACTATGCAAGCTTTAAACCGGCTTTAATATGACAACCCACAAACATTCTTTCATATATAACTCTCCGGGCCCCATTGCTCTCTTAAGGAACAATTAAGAGCCATTGCTGTCCGCGACCAAATTGCTGCTGACGACATTATTCTACTATCGACCGAATTCAGACGCGATTGTTATTCAGAAGCAGCGATGAAGGGTGTCACACTATAGTATTTCACTGGGGCGGTAAAAGCTGTGACGGGGAGTGTTGTTGGTGTTTAGCGAGGACAGACGCCCAAATTTCAGTGTCTGGGGAATGGTTACACATCCCGAGGTTCTGAAACTTACAAAACTTTGACTCGTGTTTCACTGCCAGCATAGAGGCGTTAAGTGGAGATTCGTCTCTCGGAGGATCAAATAAATACAGGAAACTGTGATTGCGACGTTTTATGTTTAAGATGTCAAACTCGGATAGTTCAGTGATTCTTTCCCCGAAGATTTCATTATGTTGCACACAAAACTAGATTGTAGCAGATGGGCAAAACATAAATTGACACACAAAACATGCTGCTTAATTCAAAGAGCTTTTATGGCCTGTGTAACTATGTATCGGTAAATGATTGTTTAATCGGTTGTGACTGGTAACAAAAACCCAGAGGGCGTCGTGAGATTTCTTCGAAGTGCCAAATCATCAATAAAACACAACCTTCATTTCCTCCGCTTTGTACTCGGGACCACATAAGTGTCCATGACCTACTTATCTTGGACTCGCGAAATCATTTGTTATTCCGAGGGACCTCGTATCTAGTATATTATTAATCAGACTGGACTTTACACTCGCTAATATAGCAAATTTTAAATCATGGTGTTATGGGCGGTCACACTTTCTCAACACAAATCAATACCGGGAGATAAAGTAGGCACGGGGTTTTATGGTGTATAAATTATTGTCCGCTGTAAACTAGAGGATTATTGATGGATGGTTGGAGTGAGGAATATATCTTCTTGAAGACTCCCTTAGCTTAATAGCGGAGGTAATTCCCTGGGGCCATTCATTTGGTCCCCTAGGAAATGTGGCTCCCGCTAAGTTAGAGGACACAACCACCAAGACTTACACTTTGACAACAGAAGCCCTATCCCCCGGAGAGGCAGTGAGCCAGCGACAACCCTGGTGTTTTTATATATGTCCCTGCAATACCTCAAAGGCTTTTCATCTAACAATTAATTAGATTTATACGCCACGTGGGGATATGGATATATCCCCGCTTTCAGGGTGTAATGTGGTTTATCCTCTGTAGCTTTAATCTTCGTCTCTGGTGTACCTATCCTCAGTAACACTGGAGCATCTCACCCTTTTGAGATTCTCGATATAAGTTACTTCATATAGTCTGTTAAGAAAAACCTCTCTCCGCGGATGTTAATATTAAAAGCGACGTTGTCTATAGCGTTATCTAAGCCGTGTTAAGCCACTTGGGAATCCCCGTTCCTGTCCACCCTTCCAGCTGCTCTATGATTCATGTAATATGCTAACAGACAGCAGGACTTATTGTAATAGTCCTAGCGCAGTCCCCCACGAAGGCCAATCTTGACTAACAAGAACCGTTAGTGTTCAGCTGACCCCGGTAAAATCTTGACCTCTAAAACCATCAGAGACGGATCTGTTGATGGCCGCTGCCATAGGTCAAATTAATATAATATCTAAGCTAGAATCAGACGCGGATTGCAGTGACACTAAGGACATCACAGGCTGAATGCGGTAGCCAGACACAATTTTACAATCAAGCCGGGGCAGTTTGGGAAGCAATTGAATGATACAATTCTGTCAGGTCTCTTTGTATATTGAAGGACTTACTGCCCCAACAGTGAAAGAAACCAATGATATTAACAAAATGTCAAAGCATCAAAATCTATCTTTATTTAACTCGATTTACAAAACCTGAGAGTGAGGTGTTTCATCTCAGATATCATTTATTCTACAAATTTCATCTCTCAACTAATGTACATGCAGTTTTTGATGGTGCAATTCATTTAACAGAGTCTGACTAAAAAAATCTGTGTCTTAAGGTTCTCATAACTAAAGCGGTGAAATGAGTAAGCTTGGGAACATGACACTAATAAGACTTGTGGAGCAAAACCTTAATTCACGTCCTTTCATTTGCTAAAAATGACTCTAGAGCTGCTAGTCTTTAACTTGTGTTAACCCGTACATCCGGTCTTCTATTTCACCGATGTCACGATAATAAAGAGCTGGTAGCCGATTTCACTTAGTATGCTCACATTTCCCTGTTTTTATAGTTATCTATAGGGTCAGAGGTCACCTGGAAAACATCCCTTTTATCAAACTTCATTTTAATCAATCAAGCTGGTTTGTAAACACCAGGAGTCAGACCGAGTACCTATGATAAAAACGAGAAGATTCAGATGTTGTCTGACTGCAATACCAACCATCCAACCTCCTTCCATTTTTGCTAATAATCTGGCTTTATTGGGGCCCCGGTAAAGCCTAACATGAGGTTTAAAAAACTCCCGGCCAGGCTTTCCTCGAGTTTGGTACAAAACACAGTCTGCTCTGCTCGAGTTTTATAGTAAGAGGCGGATGTGCGATATTTGACCGATGTAATCTTCATTATATCGACATGACACGAATGCCATAAATAATGTAGGCTTAGTTTGTGGTATCCTTGCCTATTCAGTTCGCAACTCAGGTATATCAGGTCTTGCACAGGGTCAGAAGGAATTACGAAAGGTATGAAAGACCTTACATGTCAAACGATCTCTTAAGAGGATGTTAGCTCACAAATAAATGTAATTGATTTTAGGATTAGATTTGTCGGTACTTTTATTACAGCAATGCTCTAAACCATTTCAACATAACTTGCAGGCTGTCAAACAGAAAATACCAAATAATCTCGCCCAAGCCTTTACAGTCTCAATTCCATCAGGGTAACACGGAAATAGCAGCGATTCGTGCCACAATATTAACCTGTTTGCTCTGATAGCATTCGTGTTGACGTCTGTGTTGTTGATTTGGAAGGAGATTGCACGCATGTGACACTAAAACATTCGCGTATCGCTGCGAGCATCTGCTCCCGGAGATGTCTGCCCGGTCGTCAACGCGAAAGCGCAGATCATACATGCTGATTTACTGCACGCAGGCGATCAATCAATAAGGCGATCACACAGGTTATGACCTTCAGATTATGACCTTCAGATAATTTGTAAAACGGGGGCGGTATAAAAAGTTAACCACACCCGGTGGTTTGTCAAAGCCAGACGAGCTCAGTTTTACATGAAGCTGTGTCCGGCGGGGACTTACCCACATACAGATATTTCTTAACTACTGTAGATATATAATGCGTCATTCGAAACATAGCATGAATCCATCATGACCACCTATGTGGTGCTCTATTGTTCTCTTTAATGCAGGTCACATATGTCGTCCACTACAGTTTCCAGGCTATCCGCGTTATATTAAATATCTACTGTAATCGCTGGTTCGTTCGTATATCCGTTCGATAGATAGCGTTCATACATCGCTGATTGTTTCGTGGAGAAAGCAAAATCGGCATCCATCAATATATGTAAGAGGCTAGTGAGGGCAATGAGCCCCGAAAGAAACGAGCCGACGACGTCTTAAGCGGCCGACAACCAATGGGGGATTATCCTTTGCTGAACTGGATTATTTACAGCTGAACTGGATTATCTACAGCTCAAGTCACGGTCTTTATAGCCTCTACGACCCGAGACCCCTTATACTGGAAACTCCGCGCAGGAATGTGAAGTCGCCAGAAAGGGATAAATCACCCGGTCGTTGCGGTTTTCCCGGCATCCCCAGCGCTATTAGCGGGTTTTGAGTTTTTTCCGCATGGTGATACAGATAAATGGAACTAATTAGGGGACATTCTGGGAGAGGGGCGGGACACAGACTGGCGGTCACGTGTGACCTGCTCGGGGGAGGGCGCTCCGACATTGACGATCTTTGTTAGGCAGGACATGTATTACCCCCTCGGCGATGGCCTTGACAATCTGTCATTCCGCTCAATGCTGACAAGATGAAAACTTCCTCCCGTCGTTCCGGCTGTCGACTGAGAAGTGACAGAGAATGACAACAGCCAGGAATCTATGAATATCATCATGGTGACTCCATTGTCAGGCGCCCACCCAATTAATTCCCAGGTAGTTTTATTTTTCCTCAGCAACTCATGATGTGTATAAACATATAACCAAGCACCAATACAGAAGATAGGCATAAACATCTCAATCTACTAAGAATGTGGCGCATATTTGTTGAAGCAGACGATCGAGCATAAAAGTCGCCATTCCACATGAGGGGATATCAACTTTTTTCCCGACTATTTTTCCGATTAGGGGGACCCTGTGCGGAGACCGGAAATGTAGGGAGAGATCACGTGCAGCGGCTTAAACGTCCGCTTGCCATCCCTCCTCCGCAGCTATTTACCTTTTACCGATGTGCGATCATCTTTCATCTTTAACGGAAACGGTGCAGACGGCGTATGAAAAGCTATTAAGCGCCCCTGACTGGGATGATTTGCCTAATCTGGAGAATGAATCTGATGGGGAGAGGGCAAGTCAGGAGATGATAGGAGGTGAGAGATTCTGTGCAGTGGTAACAGGGGTTAGATTGACAGAAATCATATATTGCCTTTATATAATCGCCCATGCTGCCTAGGCCGCTTCACCGTGCAATCAGTATTTTGGTCTGTAAGAAATGTAGTCTTAATTTCTACACTGATGACTAAATGATGTCCATTAATAAGAATGACTGAGAACCAGATGTGTCGAGTCAGATGATTATGTACTAAATCAATCACCTGCACGTGAGAACAATTTTCATTAAATTTGATTGAGAGGTGTAATATCGCCTTTTCTAACTCAAAAAGTAAAATTCATCATCCAATATTATGTCTGCACCTATTATGATATGAATCAGAAATTGAGTACTGTATGGTCGTTCTTGATAAACATATTTGCCACTAAGTAAACGGTATATTCTTGCTTCTTAACGTTTTAAAATGTGCTACAACACGCTATGGCATGTGCAATACGGAATAATTGATGCCAAACAAAAATATTTCGTATAGCTTTCTGCGTGATAATTGTGAACCCGTTAACCTGTCAGGTCTCGCAATTTGGAAAATGAATGGTAAATATCATATACATGTATACTAACTCAGACCGGGCTACATGCTCTTCTGTATATAATGTGTCCATAATAAAATGTGTCCCGAAAATTAATGAGCACCTTAGGAGCATTCAGCAAATTCTAGGAATCCATTTTACAGATAGACAAATCATTGATAGGTACATTTCATCCATTCATAGCGGATGTCAAGATATATATTTGCTAATTATACCGACCTCAATGGACAAAGCGGCTATCTACAGTTTCACCTTATCAATTCACCCCTTGTTTGTATTGCTGCTCAAACAACATTCGTCTTTAAGTTGTCCCTGAATTAGGTCAGGCAGTAGGAATGGTTATCTGGTAGGTGAGGAACTGTCGCCATCCATGCACTGCTTCGCCGTGATCAGCACAAGGAGTAATTCTGGAGACAGGCGACACGTGCCGGTCTCATTAATCGCCATGTTCTGAGTTAGATCAGAGATGTGGGCGGGAAGGGAGTCGCGTCTTCTTGAAGAACGCGTGTATCTAACTCCCTCTGCCGGTGAAATGACGAAGTAACACCGATTCTTTCATCAAGAGTGTGGATATCAGTCCCCATCTGCATCAATCCGCTTCAAAACTAATCGCAATTGGTATTTATTCCTGATGTCTCGGCTAGCGGTTGAAGGGGGTGTTGCAGACAGGGCCGCGGGGGGCATGGTAAACTTTCTCCGGCTTCGTCACGCTTCGCCTTTTACACCAGTGTTGTAAACTAAAGGATCAATTTCTGATGCACAATTGCCGGTCAAATCTTGGCATTCGCAAATAGATAAAGATGTTTGGGGTATTATGACACATGTCGTAAGCTACGCAATCAATCTTGTGTGCGTTGGCAGAGGGCTGAGGTTGGTGGCTGGATGAGGGCCAGTTAAGTAGCTCAAAGGAAGGCACCCTTTTCCTGTAAGCTGTAAGTTGACTTTATTCATACAAAACAAAAGGGTATGTGCTATTAAATACACACTTACCTAAAATCGGTTGATGTCGAAAATGTTCTGCTGGCTGAAAGATGGTAAATATAATCGTTAACAGGCTATCTTGGGTATTTCTCAATTGTTATAGAGCAGACAAATTACATCGAAACCATTGTAAATACTATTTTAAACTACTTAAAAATGTTGACTAGCATTACGGCCCGAGGCAGGATTCTCACCTACTTGATCAGTACGTAGTTTTACTTATACATTTTACTAGCGGTTTCATTTTGAGGTGAGGGTTATAAACTTCTGAAATTAATTATCATAGAAATATTGCCGGACAAACCCATGTGATTGGAGACAACTAATTGAAATATTTCTTATAGAGATCGATGAATAGAACTTTTGTCGACAAATTAAAACAAAAGTTTTGCGCCCAATTGCAACCTTTCCTGAGTGTTCATAACCAAGAACTACAAAACCTATTTTCTAATTGCTCACGAGTATCATTCCCAAATATAAGGTGCGGTTAAGGATATGCTGTGACGTTAAGCGCCTGATAATGGCCACTTAAGCACAATCAGGGATGTTATGGGCGCCGCTCGCCCTCGCCAACCCCGTAACAGCCAGTTCCGGTTGGTGCCCTGCCAGGAGTAGTGATGTACTGGATGCTCTGCATTATTAATGGTGGCGCGTACCAAATAAAATTCTATTCCCTCGAACCCTAAGATCAATAGCATGTCTGGGCCCCGGGGGCATCCCAAAACAAAACTGTCATAGTCAAAGAATACACGCGCATAAATCATGCCTTTATCATTGAGCGTTTGAGGAGAAACAAATGCAGGTACATCGCCGCTGAACAGGCTCGGGGAAAGTTTTACCCTTTCATAGCTGGGGCCTTCAGGATAAATATGGCAGGAAGCCGGATCTATCGTCACCCAAGGTCGTTAGTCAGCCGGACAGGAAGAAAGAAGGAACAGGGCCCAGGGGAGGGGCGGGGTTTAGGCCCGAGGATTTGCGTTTAACAGCGACAGGTGTGTGGCTAGGGGAGCGAGGTCTGGGGCATTGAAGAAGGAGTTAGCGATGGAAGAGCGATGGTAGATCAGGCGGCAATGTGACAACATTATTATGAATTATTGGTAGTTGGTCAAATCCAGCGAGACCAGTCCGAACCCAGAGGCAACTAAACGTCACAAACAATTACATCCCACAGATTTAAAAGGCCCTCACAGGAGAGAACCTCCACTGCTCTTTTCTGCACCGATTTAAGGTAATTCATCAATAAGTTTTCATATTTTTATTGAGCTGGGCTGCGATGTCCCAGCTAGTATTTGATTGTTTATCGAAGAAGCTGGCGGGAAAGCATTGCCAATGTTAGCAGCCAGATCAACACTCCCCACTTTTCTAAACGCGATCCAGAAATGAATCTAAGCTGAGAAAAAAAAGCAATTCGACGCTACAACCAAATATTGGCTTCATGAATCAGATAATGTTCTGTGATGAATGGGAGATGTTGTACCTACCAGGACAGATAACATATGAGCCGCTCAAGTAAATTGAGCACAAAACGAAGAGAAATTGCCTTTCTTCTGTTCCGTTCTGTTTCGTTTATGAAACTTTGGAGAGAAAGCATAGACTTCATAGATTCTATCCAACATTAGAAGAGTCGGCGAAGACGGATCGTACAGGTTTCACCCTCGAACTCCGGTCGCCAGATTGTATCCTCTGACACTGCTCGGCGCTGACTTGCCTTCTCCCCGGTAATAGTGCCGGCGATTCGACTGCGCACTGCGTCCCGCCCCGAGGCTCACCACAATAAGACGCCCACAGTGCGCCTCCTAATCCAGTGGCACGCTGTCATTTATGTCAATATTTCATCTCACCTTCTCCCTGTATAGATATCGCTGGACCGTGAAGCTAGGACCAAGAGACATAGATCATCTCACTGACCATATGAAGACTATTGACATTTAGAATCAACGCCGATTGCTGGCAGAGCAATGGTTACTCTTTTCATAAAGTGAATGACTTGGGCTCAGTAGCCGTCAAAGTCGTATATGTATAGAATAATTAATCTCGACTGTCTGCCTTTGGCCACGAGGTAGAAGCATTATAAGGTACCGTCAATTCAGTCCATTCGATAAGCAATTGTTTATTTGTATCTTGAGATTGTCAATATATGTAATTCTGCTCGATGCGATCATATGATTGCGTGTGTCTCGTGTTATCAGATCAATGCTTTGCGTGCACTCGCCTGGAAGAGTTTTGATATCATCACTGAAGCCGAGGGCATCAAGGAGAATTAATTGCTCGAGTTGCCAACCCAATTGCTACAAGGCGGCTTATTCATGCCCACTCCTTACTGTGTTTAATAGCACAGAAGAGCAATGGTAAATGTGCCGAGCTACGGTTAGGTTGACCCAGTTCGGAACACAAAACTAGTCATCCTCATTCGCCTTTCTGTACCGGCTAATGATCAGGTTTGGTCGAGGGAAACACAAACAAATCAGAGTAGTTATTGTTGACATATCGTAGGTACGTTCCCAGAAGGACGCTGATGAGAATACCTTTCTTAGACAACTTGTTTACCGACCTTCATCGATAATTGTCCGGCCAGCCTGAAAGCTGAAATTAATTCACGCAATTAGCACACTCGACGAGATTAATTACTTCCGTCAAATCTAATGACAGGTGAAGAAAGGCACGTGGTAGTCACCTGATCAGCACCTCTCGTGGGAACGACGCATGCGCTGCAATCCTCACGCAATAACTTATACTGCCCACACAATGAGCACTTCCGGTTGGCGGTGACCACTCAATCTGAGTAATGTATCGCCAATACTCGAACCACTCAAAAAAAATTCTCGTCCGAGAGCCACGTACCAGACCGACATCAGATTTAATGCAATTCTGACAATCACAGAAACGGCAGCATTGTCCGTGGCGCCATTATTGTGTGACCTTCAGGGCCTGACATCAGACCAGCGTGACCTGCGGAGCAAACAGGCGTCTGGGAATTAATGTCTGTCAGTGGGGTTGAATTGTATGATAAATGGGAAATCATTTAGCAATGGCCGTCAGTTGTAGAGCCCTCAACTTGGCAACATGATAAAGACGATAAAGTGATAATGCTTGGTAAAATGCTAGAAATGTATATCAAGTATCCAATATTAATGTCCAGCATGATAGTACAATGAAAGAAAACATAACAATAACCGGATATCATAAGAAAATATCCAACATCAAGTACCTTCAAGAATGCGGCACAAAAAGAATCGAGGCAACCAGCACTCAAGGCCACAGAGTGATGACACATTGACGGAGAGAAGCAGCTCCTTAATAGTCACATACTGATGCGAGGAGGTTCGGTTCCAACAGTCACCACACTTAAACCAGATATAGCCACGGAAGAAAGTGGGTCAGAGCATCACGCACGTGAGAAGGTGACCTGTGAGGTGAACACCCGCCACTACTTCTTCTGTCAGCCAACGAGCAAGAGGTGACGTCATATCCGGTCTCCATCATCCATAATCGTGGTGTATCCGATTCAGAGGTTGCTCTGACATCAGGATAATCCTTAAGCAGTTTCCGATGACTTTCACTATGGAGGATTCTATGCAAAAACCTATTTACAAGTAGGCCAATAAAGCACTATATGTTTGAGAAAAAGACCACCATGATTTAAAAAAATCATGCGCCTCTTAAATATTTGGAAAATCAACAGCTACAGGATATTTGACGTCGTCAGTTAAATCTTAACTGGGTGTGACCGGCCCGTCCTGCCTGAGCTAAACGACTTTAATAAAAGGGATATCAGAGGTTTACGAGGCCAAACAATCTATATTTCAGCAGGCATTAGCAGCACTCATGCCTTGATAGTGATTACACGTCAGAGGGGCTATGATTGCTCACTTTATGGCGGGAACGCTATCAGCCCCCGCGCCCCGCCGAGGACGCGGTTGACCGCTGCTGCAGTTTTTGTCGTCTGCATCTGCAGTCGGACGCGGTGATCAAAAATGTTGTCACACGAGCTATTATTGATCATTGGTTACCGACATCCACGTGTGATGGCCGGCAATAACGTTTTGTCCGCGGGGCGAGCCAATCTCGGGCCGGACGAATCAGGGTAAAGGAGTAAAGGTAAAAAATCATCAGGCTCCCACCATCTCCTACCGTGCTCGTAATACAAAGTAATATTAATTAAGGCGGGCAAACCACGGCGTTGTTGAGCACAGAGCGCTGAGGGATCGTAAAGCGGGGCGGGTTTGACGGAATACGAGGGGAGGGAGGTGGTGTTCTCCAAGTGACGAGCCCCCGAGGAGCCATGCTGCCGGAAATCAGAAAATACCCGCTGTTCGTTTTGTTTTAAGACATGCAACGGGCGAAATCGTATTGATTCCTCAATACGTACTCAACGAGGCACGAACATATACAGCAGATAAACCCAGAGATACGTATCAGTTATGACTTTCCATGCTGAATTGCTAAAAGGAACATTTACGATCAAAATCAATATATTTATTTCCTCGTGTATACATACCCATATCTATGTAATCTAACCTCGCTATCTCTGTCTCTATCTGGACAGTGGGCCACAAGCTTATACTGGTATCCATCGGCTTAATCTTGAAGGAACAACCCGAGCATTGTCTGGCTCTGGGGATGAGGTAGAGCCGGCGGCGGGCCGGGGACTCTACTGGGTCATCCCCGAGCCACCATAAACCTCCGGCCAGCAGTATCTCCTCCTCCGGGGGACAGGACACAGTCGCCTCGCTAAGTGATCTTTGTGATTTGCTGCGGCCCTGCCCTGGCTTTGTTTAAGACTTTTTTTTACCGCCCTCGGCTACGCTGCGGATAGATCATCACACGTTATTGTGCCGTTGGGCATTTGTTTCTAACTGCGTTTCTCCTGCCATAGAAAATCTGTAAATGATGTACATGTATGTGTAGAATGTCATGCAACTTTTTTGGCCCCGCATACACTGGGGTCTTCAAGTATATAGCATGATTAGCTAAAAAATGCAAGTTCACGACTGTACAGTTTTTTAAAACAAAATCCTAGGCATTAGTTCTTTCCAGGGAAGGAGTATGCTTTAAATTCAGAAACACCTTTTACTTGTGCGTTTTTTTAATTAAACCATTGTATTGTTATCTCGAGTGCCCGTGCACCACACGACCAAACAATTATGGAATATGGCAAGAGCGAAACATGCGATGTCAGAACCGTGCGGACCTCTGCTCGTTTATGATCGACCTCCCTTCCTCCACATACCTCAATCTCCTGGGCTGGTAACCGTCGATCCTGGCATCATAATGTCAGGTGTTTCTAAGCGGGTCATTCCTTCTATCCAAGTCCCGGTGTAAAGCAAACCAGAAAACATTTCTACTCGGGAGGTTTGTAAACATGCACCACCCCATCGTCTCTCTTTTTTCAATGAGCAGCTTGAATGGACGAAAGCGATGGGAATAGGACCTCAAAAGTACTTCTTAAAGAACAAATGCCTTGTTGCCACCGATAAATTATGAATGCCGCAAGATCGTGACCAGAAAGTTTAATACAGTAACTGTAGGTGTTTGCACATTGGTATAAAACTGAACCGTCTGACACATAATATTTAGGGTAGGGTATCCATTAATCGATTAATAGGTCATATCGTGGACAGGTCAAATCGTTTCTGAAATCATGGAGAAATTAATCAGGTTCATGATGAGTTCATGGAATGATGACGTCACTATGATCCATCGTCTTCAGAAGTGCATGGGGTTTAACACCTGAACCCATAGACACGACTGTAACAATGACCATAAAATAGTTCCGCATGAATAACGAAAAGAACAGAGACTAGGTACTCCCACTGTGGGGACACTGGGGTTAACCCTCCCTAATTTGATGCAATAAATGTCGATGAATACAATACGAATCTTATAAAGTGTCTCTATGGGAGCAATAAATAAATATGCTCGCCTCCCCCTCCAGTTGTGACCTAATCTTTGCTCGGTGAATTATGGCAAGGCGCCGCCAGAATAGTCCCTAATGGCCGCCAAATAATTGTGTTTTGCAATTTCGCCCCTGCAGCGTGAACACAAAGTCACCATTTTTATTACAGTATTGGCTCTTATTCGATCGGCCCTGTCGTATCCACAATTCAGAGCAGTTGGCATTTCAAATATATCAATTCAGGTTTTAATACGATTGATGTACAAAGTAGAGTCTGCATTTAAGCCGCATTCCCAT
Source organism: Armandia brevis (assembly GCA_035585475.1). NCBI lineage: Eukaryota > Metazoa > Annelida > Polychaeta > Opheliidae > Armandia > Armandia brevis. The sequence goes on along the minus strand of JAXGGS010278842.1, from coordinate 1,784 downwards.
ATAGGTCAACATTTCAAACCTGAAACTAAAATGTTGCTTAAAATAGAAAGAATACGGTAGTTCTTCTTTAAAATAAAGATGTATAGGTTTATTGTTTGAAGCGGCAGAATAGAAACGGCTGCAAACACGTTTCTTCATCACCGTACGTCAGATATGCTGAGCTCATGAGACTGAGACCAGTTTTAAGCAGCACATTTGATGTGTGAGAACATATATTCTCTAACCGCGTAGTCACCACCAAAACACAGATAATTCTGCAAACACTCGATACAAATGGTAAAAAGACGGCCTGGTGCTTTCTGTTTCTCCTGTAGAGCCCGAAGAGCAGGTACTGTGGGACGCGAGGAGTTCTTACCAGACGTAATCCCTGAGTCACTAATGTGAGCAGGTAAATAATTCACTCTGGCACAGCGCACCTCCTGTTGGCGATCATTTTTCACAGGTAGGAAAAGTGTGACAGAGGAAAACTCCGACAGTCGAGCGCAGACAGGAGACTATTGTATATGTCAGAACGACATCCCAGGAAATAAGTCACCACGTAAAAAACATACTCATTAAGCGTCAAAGAACCGAAAAAAGTTTTGATGAAATTTGATAAATTGCCTCAAATCGCAATGCTAGTACATAGTGTTGAAAAAAAAACATTATGACTTCTGTCAGACAAGAAAGTAGAAAGCCACTCTTCATGTGTCCATATAATTTTGTATGTTTTATATGTACATCGCGGCATAAAAGTAAAACCTCTTGTACCAGCTTCCTGGTGACACAGGTGGTAAGACAGAATTGGCGCTGACTGTGAAACGCTAAACCCTTCTAGCTGAATGTACTCGGAAGGAAAACACCCATATATCAGCAACAGCAGCTAAACAATACATCTCATTATATAACCCGGGGCAGCAGGGAAGTGAATGACATAGATATGGTTATAGCGCTATAAGTTCCTCATTCACGAGAACAAATTACAAATTAATACCAATCTGAGTTGGTCATTGGTTTTACGTGTGATGATAAGTAGACATTGCAGTGCAACAACCTGAGCTGATCTACATGTTTTCTCGGGGCGCATCGTGGGCCTGAAAATGAGCACGTGCCAATTCACACATCAAGGTCAGTTTTAAATTGATGAGATTGCTGTTGGCGTGCAGAATCAAGGTCAACAGGACATCTGAGGATTGTAACGTAACGTCTGGGTTTAACGTGGTGATGCAGCTAGTGTAGTTGACAGGGGCGACTATTAGCCACCTTAAGTCTACGCGCACCTGTAAATAACCTCCTATCAGACTGAGATGGAGCCCCAGGTGTGATTTGACGGAATCCTACTCACTTGTGTCACCACCCTCCAGACGAGCTCACAGTCTGGAGGACAAGTTCACTGATATCTCAGCATATCCTCAGACCGCACCATATCTTTTAGAATCAGCCTGGCTCATGGCTGCACAATATGATTTACACACCTTAAAAATACAAATCATTGTTTTGACCTGCTCTTTTTTCAACGCCAGAGGCAATGAACTTTGTCTAGACACCAAATTCATTCACAAGGATAAAAATATCATATAGATATATAACTTTAAATAATAACTTTGCACTAACTTGCTCATCATTAAAAGTACATTCCTAAAGAGTTTTAACACACAACCGGCTGATCAGTCTAGATCTGGAGCAGTAGTATTCAGTGGAACATTTTATTGTAGTCAAAGAACAGAAAACTAATCAACAATACAATGACCTTGCCTAAAGCTAATTCTAAACTGGGTTTCGAATTGCTAGCATTATCATAATTT
>JAXGGS010278621.1:0-11474 GCA_035585475.1 Armandia brevis | reverse complement strand
ACATCGGTTGCTATAGGGATGCTTTAACATCACTACATCGGTTGCTATAGGGATGCTTTAACATCACTACATCGGTTGCTATAGGGATGCTTTAACATCACTACATCGGTTTCTATAGTGATGCTTTAACATCACTACATCGGTTGCTATAGGGATACTTTAAGCCATGGATACCACAGATATCTAGTGCGGCGGTTGTCATGGTGATGGATGGCGGCTCTCCGGGTGTTAAGAAGAAGGATGACGCTCAGGTTTAAGGAGCAGAGGAGATGCGGTTGTCATGGAGAAGTGACATCTGGGATGGAGACACTCGAACACGTGATCGATGGCTCCTGGCGTCGTGCGAAAATAAAACAGCGACTGTCGAGTGCCACTTTAAGGTCAAATAATAAAATCTTATCAAATCTCAGGGAGACAGAGAGGGATGGGGAAATAATTCTAAACATGCATCTACAAAAATGTGTGCCTTGTGTATCAGTTTCTAACGCCAATAGAATCACGGACACTTGTACGCTGTTCCTGGGTTATCATTAGCTGGTTGCCATGGTAATACATCAGGTATTAAAGTGATCACATGGATGCCATGGTAACAGTAATAATAAGCGCCCACCTGGTTGTCATGGTAATATATGAGTTATTAAAGAGCTCACCTGTCTAAGTATGACGAGTCTCTCCTGATCTGTGAATGACAGCTCGCTAGGATCCCCAGCTGTGAAAGTGTAAACCGCCTTCGCCTGAAACATAAAACATAAAAATAACCTCCATTAAAATACAAATCTATAATTACAAACACAAATATCACTCCTGTAATAACATGTAAGTTACACACAGCGTTGTGGATAGAGGGGAACTGGTGATCGTGACAGTGGAGTGTAGGGTGACAATTATTAATATAATAAATATAAAAACAGAATTCATTGTTAGAATAGACACGAGAGAACAAACATTTTGAGGCTGAGTTTCAGGGTCTGGTGAATTCTCCATGAATCACTGTAATTCACATAAACAATGTGTTAATAAAGTCAAGTATTCCTGAGATCCTCCACTAGTGTACAGATATAATAATGATCACAGCAGTTAATTGCTACTCAAGCTGCTGCTGAGTGTCTGAACAAACACATTAAATACTCGTGTGCTGAAATGTCGAGACATTTAAACTCCTTGTCTTATATCCACCCAGGTCAAAGTTCAGGTCAAAGGTCGTGAACCCAAGGACCCTGAGATATCACTTACAGGCAGATAAAAGTGAAGATGCTCAGGCAATCGATGAAATAACTTTTCCAGTAGAAATGTAAGCACACGTATAACTGTATGTGCCAAGTTCAAGTCCTCGTGTAAATAATAAAACATAATTTACAGCGCGGTTTTTGAAATAAACTTTGCAGGATGTATAAATACATTTCCACTTCCTGCTAAAGCAAATTCCACAATGGAGGACACAGGACCTGATGGAGATTTAATTACACGCAGATCCACTTCATAACCTTCCTCAAATAAAAGTTCCCGAAAAACTATGAATTATTTGGGAAATTAACTGTTTTTTTAGTAAATCATTACACTAATACGGGCTGTAGAACAAGTTGAGCGGTGAAATTGTATTGACATCGCACACAATTCATCCAGAAATATTTGGAACAGTTTGATTTGATGGCTTCTCAAATTTACTTCCTTCACTTTCCTGTCATATTAACAATAACTGGGCATTTATAGATAAGATTTAACTACCCGTGTGACATTAGTCATGGATAATCTGACACTTTTTATCACATATAATCAGAGTTTATCAGAAGGAAACACACGTGACTCGCACCGATCACATATCCTACTCAGTCTGTTTGTATAATACAGGATATATTCGTTATAAGGTGGTCTGCTTGTATAATACAGGAGATATTCGTTATAAGGTGGTCTGGTTGTATAATACAGGAGATATTCGTTATAACGTGGTCTGCTTGTATAATACAGCATATATTCGTTATAACTTGGTCTGGTTGTATAATACAGGAGATATTCGTTATAACGTGGTCTGCTTGTATGCTACAGGAGTTATTCACTATAACGTGGTCTGCTTGTATGCTACAGGAGTTATTCACTATAACGTGGTCTGCTTGTATAATACAGGAGTTATTCACTATAACGTGGTCTGCTTGTATGTTACAGGAGATAGTCGTTATAAACCGGTTTGATGTATCGCGGTACTTAATATAACGCGGGTCTATCGTGCATTTCGGTTTTCCACTGTTTTTTATGACTCGGATAAAAAGTTGTCCATAGTTTTACATGGCGAACTCATGTTTCAGACACTGCAGGTTAATGTTTTTGTATCGCCTTGGTTATTATTGAGAAACAGACACATGTCTGTATATAATAAAGTCACCTGGTTGATGAATTATATAACTCATATCATATTGCATCTGTGTATTCTCATCATTCTCATTTTATCTCGTTTATATTAAACCTGCATCAATTTGATATGTCTAGTATCAATGACATGACTGTATTAATAAATAATAAATAACATGGATTATACTGAACAAATTACCAGTACATTTCAGTTATTACATGTATTATTTACATGATTATAAACCATGCTTTATTTATCTGTACATGAATCATTGATAATCAATTATATAAAATCGCGAGACTATCAGGTACAAATCGCTCTATATTCGCTCTATATTTGCACATATCGCCGACAGTAAATCACATTGTGCCAGGTTCTAGTACGGTACCTGTCATTTAACCTTTGACCTTTGTCACCTGATCCGGGAAAAAAGTGGAATTGATTTGGCGCTGATCCAGGCATGAGATTTCTGATGTGATTCATATCAATATCTGTGTGATACGGGATATTTACTCACAAGTGAGACATGGCACGACACCACAGGGGCACTTTATACAAGTGTGGGGATCAGGGGGCATGTGCTCTCTATTACATCATAGTATAGTACAGGAGACACTCGATATAACGCGGGTAGTGGGAGAGAAACCTTATAAAACCGCGTTATATAGAGTAGCCATGTAAGGCATGTATTCCTATAGGTGAACTATGACCTGGTTTATGTACATGTAGAGGACAACAGCAAACCCACATTAAAGGACATGGAAAACCCAGGTTCTAACAGCAATGAAAACCGCGTTATATAGAACTCACGTTATATAGGGGGTCAGTGTAGCCTGATACTGGAAATCGTAAGCACGAATCTATATAAAACTAACATGCACAAAGTGTAACAATAACACGTATTGTCCCTATTAATAATAATCAAGATACCGAGGACCTCAGATAAAGAGACTGAACACTGATATTGTAAACAGATGCTAAAATCACAAGCAGTTCCAGGATAGAAAATCTTCACCTAAACCAACCTGAGTGGGACCAGTGACTCATCTAAAACACGCAGTATAATTATACACTGTCAGGGTATGTTTATATATGTACATGTATATACCGGTATATATATATATGTGTGTGGTGGTGAGAAGGGGACAAAGGAACAAACGCAGTCAGCCTATTAAAGGTGACACTTTAGAGAACCCTGGGATATTTGGGTTTTATTCTGTCCTCGTGTCTTTAGTTTCAGCTTCCTGGTTTGCAACCTGTCTGTATACAGGTACAGGTAGTTTCTCAGGTATATTCTATAAGGTGTATACAATCATGATTACAGGTATATTCTATAAGGTGTATACAATCATGATTACAGGTATATTCTATAAGGTGTACACAATCATGATTACAGGTATATTCTATAAGGTGTATACAATCATGTATACAATTCAATTCAGAACACATTGCTATACGGTACCCTATGTAAAATGTATAATATTTTTCCATGTAAGGTATAGATATATCATATAAAGTGTATATTAATAAATACAGGTGATATATTTAAGCCGGTTAATCAAGTTTGCAGTAAGAGCTAAATATACCTGAGCTTTCAGTGTTTACATTTATCTGATCGTGTAAATATGTGTGAGCGTGCAAATATAATAACACACGAATCTATTCAGATCATGCAGATTTCACAAGCGTATCGACAAAGTCAACATAAACCTAGATGTACTTCTCTTTGTCCATGTAAGTAATGCCAGAATCACATGAATTAAAACTTTGATATACATGTACACACTTGTACAGTGCAATACAATATTAACGTGTTTGAATGGGATCGACACTAGAATAGAACACCTTGATACATGTACGATATATCTTATAAAACAAAGACCACCCTGGGTATGTAAATATTCCACCTGAGATGAAATAAATATAAGGAGAGTTCTCCGGTTTAATCAGAATGACACAGGTGAGAAAGCTCACCTTATCACAGGTAAAACACAGGTGTTCTTACACAGGTGTTGTTATACAGGTGTGTGGTTTAATCAACGTGAGCTATATTATACATTATACAAGGTAAGTCATTCTCATTCATACAATGAACTAATTATAAACAAAGCAAGACTTTCTCCGCTTATTTACCTATGAAAATAACATGTACAATCATACGTTACATGCAATATGCTGTATAGTAACTAAGTATGAGTTCATCTGTGCTGTTACCGAGATACATGAAGATTACACCCAGGATATAACAGATATAAGATGTAACTGAGCCCAGTGTATGACTGATCTATATACACGGACAATATCTGTCTAATTAAAACTGAGATCTGGATTCACCAAGTGACAGAAATCCACATGGAAACCTAGATTAACGAGCTTGGTAATTAAAGGCAAGGTTCTGTATGATTTATAAATTAATTCACAAATGGACAGCTACGATGTATTAGATGACAGATTTAGCCATGAATCTCAGCTGTTAGACGGTGCCTGTATTTAAACATCATACAGTATTAAGATTTATCGGCCTGCCCTAACATTCCCGCACCATCACAATTCCCACACATTTGTCTGACTGACGCCCAGAGTTGGAATAAAATCTGTCTCCATTATGTTTCTACAACTCACCTGAGCCAGAGTAAACTGTCGCTGTATCGAACCCATGACGTCAGCACGTAATCACGTAAGTAATCACACGTACAAACGTACCAGAAGTGACTTAATCACGTAATCACGCGGATAAATGTAACAGAAGTGAAATCTTCCCGTAAACAACACACATTCATGCAAACAAACTCTCTCTCAGCTAAACTTCATCAGAAACGCGAACTCCCAACACGCTCAGAGCAGTGACGTCACAGGCGGAGTCAGAACTTGTCTGTGTTAATCCGTTAATCTGCCAGGGCAGATAATCCCACGCGCGAGACTGGTGAGAGTGAGTTAATCCGGGGCCAAAGTTCAGCTGCTAATTCCCGCCCTCTGTGCGGTACTGTCAGCGGTCGATGGTTGCCATGGTGACGGGTAACGTGAGAGTAAATGATGATTACGTAACAAGGCTGATATGAGGTGAGATACTGTGTGTGTGAGAGGAGCAGGCCCGGGAGCAGGTGTTTGTGGTGAGGTCCGGCAGTGAGGAGGAGGAGGGGGGGGAGGGGGGGGGGGTGGGGTGAGGTCCGGGCAGTGAGCAGCAGGAGGAGGGGGTGATCTCAGGGGGGGGGGATCGATATCACAGGGGGGTTAGTACCGGGGTAATCGATAGTGATCGGTTATTGCTAGCTGACAGGTCACGGTGACCTGAAACTCATGTAGCTCCAGTGGCAAGCATAGAGAGGAGACTCATTCTATAACGCGGGTAGCATGGGGCAGGTCTCACACACCGCGTTATACAGAACATGTTAGACTCGCGTTATAACGATAAACATGTTGTATATTTAACCGCGTTATATGGACGGTCCACTGTAATATCCCTGGTCAGTCTCAGCCACTATTACTCTGGTAAACTGCATAGTCACATCAAACCGATCATAGAATCCAGCGATCTTACTCGTGAGGGGAGAAACAAACAGGCCAGGTAAAAAAGTATCCACACTGTCGTGCGATACACGTGTACCTGAACATTGAGGGTCATTTGTTAACCAGCTGACCCTATTCAACTCTGACCTCTCCTGACCTCAGCTTGGCAGGGGTTGGAGTGAAAGGAGACCAGACAGAATGCTTTGTATCATAGGTACCGTGACTTACAAGTACACATTATAACATGCACAGGCTTGAGAAACAATGAGCAGGTTTCTATGTATTAAATTAATCGGCACCTGTATTAACGGTGCATGTTTGTTTATATCGAGTAATGGATACAGTCCGGAATTTAATTCTACAAACCCACCTAAAACCTGCACGTGTATGTGTGATACATGCCATTTCTCTGATCTTGTAGAAGTAAAACACATTTATGATTATTGCCAGGGCATGTTTATATTTTCACAGCCTGTTGATCAGTGATGATGTTCATTTCTCCCGGCTGAGGATGAGAAAGGCACCATATGTTAGATATGGATTTCTCAAGCAACGTTTAAACCCAGCAGCATACATGTAATACATGTACTAACTCGCGAAGTCGTGGTGGGATGGCATTTAATGTAAAATCAATCAAATTGTAAAAGTCGGCGAAGTCAGTTCAAGTCACAAGCTCTCAAGTTTAATTTCATATCGATTAGAAATGCTGGTAAACTTTGAGGCCACCATGAATGGATTTGTTATTTACACTGCACTAGTCGACCAAGTGCGAGTTGTGCAGCAGTAAAAACTGCCACACCGAGCTCAGCTGACAGCGACAGTGACATACATGTACTAATATAACAGGCGGCTATATATTGTAGTAATACTTTACCACATTTATCCTGGCGTCCTGTTTGTGATATCCGTGTGAGGGCGAGAACATTACAGCAGCAGCCATGATTTGTGTATCATCAGAGATCTCCCTAAAACTGACACCACGCGATGTGGGTTAAATCTGTATCAGTCTGAGGTCGTTACACCGTGAATGTCAAAGTTTTCCTTGTGTGGCCGAGTCAGAATCAGAACTCGGATCACACATGTATGTCCGTAGATGACTCAATGCGACCTTTTACAGAACGCAGGATTTACACATTAAATCAGGGTCGGGATTTAGAGGTCGGGATTAAGTGACATGACATCTGATAAATGTCAGATTTTATACCGAGACTTGAGTGTCATGATGTTAAAATCTGGGAATCTCTGGCGAGGTGTGAGTCATAACCTAGTCACCATCATCATCACATGACGTCATTGTATTCATGTCACTGGCGAGAGAGGTGACTTGATCCTATTTGTGAGTAAACACTGTTACACACAATGTTAATCAGGTGAAGGTAAACAACAACACTGACTGATGACTCATACACATGATTCTGAAGGTACGGGACGGTATACAGGGACAGTATACAGGGACGGTATACAAGGACGGTATATAGGGGGAGAACCGATCAGTTATAGTAGCTGTTTTACACACGGGCCAGCCATAAATCTCTCCGATAATACGTGATGAAACTGTGAAAGCCTGAGTGCTTGTTTTTACAGGGGATTAGATCGCTTGTACACGGCCCTAGTCACCGGTATACTGGTGGCTCCAGCGATGTATTGTACACAAATATAAACATGAATCCATTAGCTCAGAATACAGTTCTAGTTTGTGACAGCCTGCCTGAATATTACTGGGTTAGCTTCTAATAAGCCCAAATATAACGTGTATACACACATGTAAACAGATATGGACATGATTTCTATATAACGCGGTTTTCTATGTCGACCCCCAGTTACCCGCGTTATATAGAGATAGATGTAGACAAGCTGTTGATTAAAACACCTGATCTGTACCGAGCTTAACTTTCTCTACATTGTAATAAAACATCAGCTCTGATAAGGCGGAGAAATCAGTTTGCTGTGAACTTGGTAAACTCGGCGATACCCGACAAACGTCAAATCCTGACATTAATGTGACTCGTACAGTCAACCCTCGCTAAAACACGGGCCAAATGTCACACATGGGAATACATGAAACGCTTGTCCCTGCCACCCGCGTCATGCAGAGGGTCTACTGTATGAAAAAGTCTAATGTCAGCACTATAAACCCTCGTTAAAGCGAGTTGGGTTTGATTCCTGTGTGTGACCTTTGACCCACGTTATATTCTGGGTCTGCTGTAGTAAAAGGGGTGTAGATCCACGAATTTCACTCCATTTCACGCGTAATCCGATTGTGATATCCGTAACCGCGACGTAATCCGTTAGCTGTTAACTTATATTCCTTCTTTGACACTTTTGGAGGAGAGTTGCCGCGTAATTGCCGAGAAATCGCGGATAATTCAGAGAGAAAACGTTGTACATACCTGAGCGTGCGCCATGTTTAATCCGTGGTGGTGCCTCGAGGTGGCGAATCTGAGAACTAACCAGATAGAAGTAGTATATGTGAGAACAGAACCTGCTCAGCCGTCGTAGTGCGTGCGTGTTAGAACTGGGACTGCTGAGATGAAAGAAAACGTTTAATATAGGTTATGATGGAACAATCAAATCAACAATTTAATTATGAGTAAATGAAGTATCGCATTCTTCGATTCAACCTTTTATGATCCTAGTCGACAGTTTTTTTTTACATATATATGATTAGTTATCAAAAGTTATAAGGCCGCATTTTTTCAGGGCGACCTGCAACGTGCCATGACACCCCAATTAGTCGATTCTCCCATGATAAGCTGCTAAATTAATTATTCTTGTCCCAAGTGAGACGAAACATAGAGAAAGCGATATCGCTCGATATATTTTTATTTACAATCCAATTGTACGTACAGCTTAATTTTTTTTTTAGCACTTTGAATAAGAATTCGACACATTCTAAACTTTCCTCTTGAAAATTTGGAAACGACCAACGTTAGTTCAGCAATATATTGTGCTTACAGATATAAATGGACATCGGGCAAATAAGCGAATTCAAGATATCTTAGATAAATTATAGAAGAAATTGAAATTCACTAAATAGGACATTTATTATGTTTTTCTCAAATGACGGATGATTGCAAATGTGGACATATTGATTGATAATGCTGAATAAAGTGGAATCATCTGAACACTTCACCAAGGTGTGACTGTGTGTAACATACTGCAGATAGTCGTTGGACACTCGGTCTCCTAATAGCCGGGCTGAGCAGTATTGCTCCTGACGTCATACACTGGATTATTAAATGCTCGTTTAAACAATAAACGACATGAAGAGGCGATGTTTCTACAGTCAAACGTCTACACATCTGTTCATTATAATACATTGTATGTAATAAAAAATATGCTTCAAACATTTTGTATAATTTGATTATAAATCTACTCTAGTGATAAATAATGAAATCAATTTAATCAACTTATTTTGATATAAGTACAGATACATGTATCCGCTTGAAAACCTTGGATTAATATTCTATAAACTAAGAGATGTGATCTAATGCTGCAACCGACTTCAAATTTCTTGGGTGATTATAATTTCCAGTAAACAACTGCGAGACGCAATAACTCGATTCACACAAGTAATACGATTCACAACATGCGGCTCCACCATGAGAACCGTACACAAGTAATCCGAATTGGTTATGCTATATACTTTATCAGAAAACAGACAGTAAATCTCTCACAGAAAATTAACGTTAAACTAATTCTGATCCAAACAATTACCGAAACGTTAAGCCGGTGGTTTTGGTCGTTTAATAGGTGGACCTTTATCACTGCTGCTGCTGTCTGTGTCCGAATCACTACTTTTCGATGATTCAGGGTCAGAAAGGAGGGAATCTTTGCTGTTTTCAGCAGTTAAGGTGCACAATGATTTCAGTTCCAGTAATGTAATATACGTGTCCGATACATTGGTTGTCAGTATGTCCAATGAGGTTGTCTTTTTTGTCTGACGGCCGTCTTGGTCAACACATTGGTCAGGTTTGAACTCCACAATCAGGCTTTTCATGTCCTGTATTTGCATTCCTTGACTTTTTGTTGAACCCCGGATGGTTAATCCTCTTTCCAATATGTCGTCGTTATGTTTCAGCCTCTTGATCTGGCCTTTCAAACATTGCTTCCGAGAGTCTAATTTTCTGTGATATTGTTTCTTTATATCACTAAAATCTTCTCTGAAATTCTTAAATTGTTCCGAAAGTTCTTTTGTGATATTGGTAAATCTCGGAAAACTTAACATTTTGAGAACATCTTCGAGTTTCTCTAAAACAGGCTCTTTGGCGTGTAACTTTTGGAGAGACTCAAACTTATTCATAACCTCTTTGTAAACTTCCTTTATATCTTCGGCTTCATGTCCAGCATGAACGTTGTGCACGCAAAGATTGCAGATAAACTTCTCGCAAGGCAGACAGTATCTTGTGACAGCTTGTCTCGCGTGAACGTCACAGATTTTAAAATCATTCACGTGCAAACACACGTGCATCTTGTTCAGCCTTGTGTGCTGTTCACTGCAAGGGTCGCATAGGAAGGATTTGCAATTTTCACAATAAAAATCTCCTTTACTTTGACAAACTTCACATAACTTGTTTGATTCACTTGCTCGCAGTTGCAGATCTTTTAAAATGGTCGGTGCACCAAGGTCAGCAACAGAATCAGTTTCCATAGCTGTCTCCTGCAAACATAAAAAGACTCACCATCATATACATTAAATTATTGTATCACTAATACATTAAATTATTGTGTCACTAATACGAGGGGAAGTTACATGGAAAATTATCTAAAATACATGTAGGGATGGGGAGTGTATAACAAGCAGCATCCAACATCTAGTATACGACATGTGTAGCTGCCGCAAATACGCGTCTCAGACGTGCAGTTAACTAATCTTCACGTCTTACGTCTTCAGTAGCACCAGAGAAACTACTATTTAAGAAGATATAAAGACATGACTCCTATGTCACACCAACTCCCTGAGTTACTACGATGATGACCAGCAGAATATCGGTATGGTTCTGATATTTCTGCTATATTATTGGGACACCTGGAACTCTGCTACTCAGTTAATCAAAAATCCCCTAAGGTAGCATAAACTTAATCAAGGTTCCTTAGATGCGCTCCATGTCTGTGATACCCACACACATCGGTCTTATTTGCCGATTAAAGAATACAATTAAAATGTCCGCCTGTATGGCCGCAAATCTAAAAAGAAAATTGAACAAAGTCGCCCGCACATCTCCAAGTTAGAAAAAAATAGGTCCGGGTCACTCTTCAAAACGAAAACCAACAAAAATAACCTACCGCCCGTACCACTTTCTCAGGTTAATTTAAATATTGAAATAAACATTTTATCAATTTTATGGAGCCTTACCTTTCTACACATGGGACATTTGATGAAGTTCTCCTGAGTTCGCAGAGGTTCGATACACGTCAGACAGAACACGTGACCACAGCTGAGGTTCCGGGGGTCGGTGAAATCCACGAGACAAACACCACATTTAAAGGTGTCACGTGGGATAGGGACATCCTTTACTAAACGTCCTGTCGCCATGTTGAATTTACTCAATCACCTAATCAATCAACCATCAAAATATCCATTACATATCAAGATTATATATAAATTTGTCAGTTGATTATT
>JAXGGS010278510.1:0-14467 GCA_035585475.1 Armandia brevis | reverse complement strand
GTAGGGGCGGCAGGTGCCTTTTTTTTTTTTTTTGAAACATTTGGCCCATTTTAAGGGGCTTTAGGCTGATTTAGGGGTATTCCTTGGGTAAGAGTTGGTTTGGGGGATATTTCTTTTTTATTTTTCCATTTTTCTTTTTTATTTCTTCCTTTTCAATTAGGGGCGGCAGGTTTTTTGTTTTGTTTATTTCTGAGAAATTAGGGGCGGCAGGTTTTTTTTTAAATTTTTTTCTGTGAAAATTTACCCAATAAAAAGAGGGGGGCGGGGGGTCTCAGGCCCATGCCCGGCGGGGCCTGAGAAACAACTTATTAATTTTATATGGCCTAATCGTCGAAATTAAAGGATACATTGGTTGCGAAATATGTACATGTAGCATAATTATACAATTACGGCTGTACGTGGACTAGACCTATAAATGAATACCCTTTTAATTGAAAAATAATAATTTGAATACCACCCTTCTATCGATTTAAGTATCTAACATGCGAGCAAACGGATTAATTCATAAAATAGATGTCCCTCAAGGGTGGTACTGTAAAGTGCATCAGCATTCTGCTAAATTACACTGAATTTGACTGTCATGAGTTGGTGAACGTGTAAAATAACAATAATAAATGCTTCCCCATTGCTAGATTATTCATGACTTATATATTGGTTAATTATCTGTTTAGTCTCGATATTAGATAATTATGCATGGTCGAGTATGAGTCCAAGCTTAATTTCTAACTCGTGTTGTCACGCTGTTATAACCGAATCCTATAAAAAATAATCAAATAGCAGCTCGCCCATGTAATACACCGCACAGTCATACAGAACTTTGTATACAATGTATAACAAACCTGAATCTCAGCGCGCTAGACACAACTCGCTGTTCGTCAGTCTCAGCATCCCGGCATTACCTGTCCATACGTCACGCAATATTACAGGAGACAGGTAACACAACCCCGGGTGACAATTACAACAAATTCCCCCAAACTGTCAGAACTTGTCACCTGTTGTATCCCTGATAACTTCCGTCCCTTTGCGCATGCGAGCGTCACACGGTCCCAAGTTCACGAGCTAACTATAAATAAACGCTTGTGATAAGTGTAACGTGTTATATAGCGCTGTGCGGTGTTTATTTGGCCAGCCGCCATAGATGGTATTATACACGGTAGAGCAGAACTATTCAAGCATGAGGACATCGCAAAGTAGTACACTTTAAGTAGTGACACGCCAGTCAATTAAGCCCGCGGCATGCATTTATTTCCATACTATGTTAATATTTATACATCATTTCTTTTCAATTTTGATTCTGTAACTGACGCTATATATAAGTTTTGTGGCGAAGAGAATAAACTTATCCAATCAAATTTCAATTTAAATCATATGTTTATTTACCGTATATTATTAATATTTGGAAATTGGCACCAGCCATGGACGAGGAACCATCAACTGTCATGACCGAGAACAACATAATCGGATCTACAGAAATGTCACGAGGCTTTATTTTGAAATATCACGAGGCATTATTTTTGCACATTGAAAGAAGATGGACGCGTTAAAGTTTTGACGAAGCGGCAGAATAAGGAGTGGTAACGAGGTACATCTTCCCCTTCCTGATGTTATTCTGAAAAAAGTAGGCGCCGTCGATAATTCCCACATTATCTGTAAACGAATCCACGTCAGCTCTGGGTCCAAAATACACAACAAATACCAATCTACCTCCGGCGCATCGATATTTAGCCAGCGATGCATGGTGCTGTAAGAAGTGGTGATACGCATCATCAATATCATCATTTTCGCTGTAATAATCTAGCTTATACGTTAGTCCTACCGCACTGGGGAATATATTTCCAAACGAGATGGATTTAGCGATGCCAGTGGCTCTATCAAACCCTGCAAATATTCGATGACTCCCGCGCACAATGATTTTAAAATTTGACAGCATTAAGCGATACGGTTCGAGCGGGGCGACGAGATGTCCGTGTGGGAACAACCGCCACTGGATGTCCTTGTCTAGCAGGAAGTCCAGAGCTTGATCATTTGACAAGAGCTCAGTTCGGTGCTTCCTATTGGCTCTCTCAGCTGGGGCTGTGATCTCTCGAGGTGTCTTCATATCCCACGGAACCGCGATCGGCACACATATCTGAGAATAATATAGCAATAAAACAAGGTGAATTATAGAACTGTGCCACTCAATATGAGAGGAGTTCAATTATTATACATATGCGAGTGTTTGTATCAGATGTTATCTTACAAAAATTCTCTTGTAAGGGCACACATCTGGGAAACCCTAGTAGGTTTTATGCCAAAAACGTCCAAAAACCCACAAAAAGCGCCCACCCGCACCATCTAAAAGAAATGAAAAAAGGGCCACATCCCACTCCAACTGTGTGCGCCCCAAACTTAAAAAACTTGAACCCTTTCTCCCATTGCCACCAAGTGCCCTCCTCCCAAAAAATAGTCCCATTCCCGCATGAAACAGCCAATTCTTGTAATGTAACTGGTACATAAGGGCTGGACACACATAAAACATGTACAGCCGACCCCCTGCAACCATTAATTTTAAAAATAAAAATATGCCGCCGCCTCACCAACTCCGAGGTGAATAAAAAATAAGGGCCGTGTCACTTTTGAAAACCGTTTCTGTAGGTAAATAAAACCTGAGGCCTTGCATAGGCATGAAACGTTAAGTTATCTGGTTATTTTCTTATAAAATTCATATATTTCGTCTCGTTTCTAAAAAAATGTTAAGAGTGATCATGTTTCCTGATGAGTTTGATTGTTAGATGACGATGATTTACCCTATATCCTAGAAGCTTCCACTTTCGCTTGTCCAAGGAATGCCAATCGGCGATTGTCCACCGGACCTCTCTAACATTGGAGCAGAGTTTGTCACCTTCCTTGTCCGTGTAGGCGTGCAGAGCGCTCATGTACCCCCTGCCCTGGTAAGCTGCCCGCACCCTGGCTCCCTGCCCTATCACCGTTCTCCCCCCGTCCAACACGTAGTTCACCTTAAAACCGACCTGCACGTCAACACATATAGTTTAACGATTAACATAACAAGTTTTTAGTCGATGTTGTGATAAAATGTACATGTTAAGTGATAATTCTGTAAATAAAGAAATGATTAATTATCTAAACTAATTTTAGATTTGCTTAAATTAATAATACAGATTTATATAGCATAAATCTCCAAGAAATTAAATAATAGTAATCTTAGTGAAATGTTTAAAGCAGCAGTCAGCCAGTGTTAAAGATCACATTCAGTTGGGAATGTGAACACAGACATATGTTTATCATACATAGTATATAATAAATGCATATTTTAATCGAGCTTAAAGCAATGCAGTGATTACATTAATTATAATCTCAGGTGGGGGAATGTTACGGTGATGGCTAAATATTAATTCCTAAAGACACTGAACAATTCTCATATTAATTGCTATCACATAACCTTTATCGGCTTGGGTAGTCTTGAATAATAATCTGTCGAATATCACATACACATATGTACATGCACCTCTAGAGCCACAACATATTTTAGTACGAGAGGCAATACTGACTGCCTGTTATTGTGATTACATGTTAACGCATATGTATCACAAGTCACTGTTAAGCAGCTGTTAGGGTGAGATGATCAAGGTTTTCAGTGTATGTTAGAAATCACTTACCACCTTTCCTTTATATTCACACACAATGCACACCCTGTCAGGGTCTCGCAGGTAGTCGTAGTATTTACAGGGCAGATAATCAGTGATATGGTAGACCGTCCTGTTAATATCCATCACGTCTTCATAATCCTCCGGTCTGGCCCTTCTGACGACTGGTAAACTCTCCCGTCCACTCATTATCACAGGTAAAGATGCCTGGTGCTTTGATCAAACCGCCGCTAACCATCACTCCCAGTTACACTGGGGGGGTACACTGCTCAAGGTCGGCGATCAACGTAACCTAGATTACTGAAAACAACACTATACTTAGCAAATGTATTAAATTTTGTGTGTTTATTTGGCGGAGGCCCTTAACAGTAATGCATGGTTGGGCACGACTATTCTAGCGTGATACAATCGTACAAATAGCACCTCCTTGCGTAGTGAGTTCCTTAACGACTGTAAGTAGTTTGTAAGTCCGCAGTCCCGGAGCCATAGTAGTAGACCAACGAGTTTACAGAGCAATGCAAGGGCCACTTAAATTGAGGCTTTTTATCCTGCCAAAATCCTTGAACAAGAACAATCTACACCGTACGATAGCGCATGTGTTTTTCACATAATTATCATTAATGAAATCACAAGGATTACGTGGCAATCAATTAACCAAGAATAAATATGTTTTGTTTTTTCTAGATACAAGTCTTAAAAACAGTCCCTCACGGACAGTTAAATACGGTTTGTAACTGAGTTGTCCTCTCGCAGAATTGTTACTATAATTTGGTATCAAAGCTGTTTACCGCCCTCCAAAAAACGTTTTATTTTAGTTATGAAGCTTTAAGCATATGCAAATTTCGTGTGTGATACTACCCCAAGTACTTGTATTTTAATCAAATATTATCTACACTAATTTGGAACATGACAATAAATTCAAACCAGCAAAATCCTGAAATCTGAGTTTGTGCATGTGAGAATGATCACTTGGTACAGAAATATCATCATAAATGTATTCTATGTAATCCGATGCAATCTAGTATTGTACCAACATCTTTGCGGATTTTAATTTCTGGGACCTGCTTGGCAATATAAACTATCTTTCATAATCAGAATTGTCTTTACTAGCAAACAGTGGTCGATATGAAATCGGAAAGGTTGTGGTCATATTTTGCACTTATGTTTGTAGTGACAATTTTAATTTCAGTTTTGACTGTTCAAGTACTTTTGAAGAAAGGCGTTGACACAAACCATAGCTTGAGTTTGATTCCGTTTCATCCATTTGACGAATCATCAGATGTTCTACACAAAGCTGAAACTGTTTTATCTAGGATGTCAGAGAAAGGTGTGAGTGGAACATTAGGTAAAGTTAATGTATCCAAATATTCATATATACACAATTTTCACAGGCTTTCAGTATGATTTCTTCAACCCAAAAATTGTGTCTCCGATTTTTCTAATTTGTCAGCCTGCTAATATAATGAATAAAACTAGCTGTCATCATGAATCAGAAAAATGTTGACATCAGAATGCTGCCAGATTACAAATATGTCGCTTAAAAGTAGCAATTCGTGTGATGCTGCCATGAACTTAAATATATTTGACCGCTTTATTGCTTTAATATGCTAACATTGAAATATAATTCAGTAGGATTTACAGACACGGGAACAAGTCTGGTAACCAGATCTTACTCAACCACTCAATATGATAAAGAAATTACTTTCCTGAATAGAGAAGATGGCTCTGTAAATTTCAACAGAAATTGGACAGAATATCAAAAAGGGTTTGGGAATTTACAAGGAGAATTCTGGTTGGGTTTAGAAAAGTTGCATAAGGTCACCACTGCCAATGATTATGGACTATGGGTAGATTTTGGGGATGTTACTGGTGATGTGTATCAATCCCGCTACAGTAATTTCTCCATTGAATCAGAGTTAGGTTTCTACCGCGTCTCTGTATCTGGTTATGATAGTAGTAGTACAGGTTGTGATAGTTTAACTAATTATAGAGGGTCAATAAATAATAACATGAAGTTTAGCACCTACGATATGGACAACGATAGGTGGGATAAGGGGAACTGTGCACAGTCCTGTAATGGTGGTGGTGGTTGGTGGTGGAATAGCTGTGGATTAACTCGCCCTACAGGTTGGTACGAACGAGTAGGCCATGAGGTGCCGTGTGGCTCTTTGATGTGGGACTATAATGTTAAAAAGAGGAGGTACATCATCAAGTTTATGAAATTTACACTTGTCCAATCATAGATGCTGATGATTTAGGTCACAATGCCTCCTGTAGACCATTGAAATCAATGTATCAATTGGAGTCTACGTTTGTTAATTTTCTATAGCAATCGTGTTGTACATAACAGACAGAACTGTTCATTTTGTGACAATGCTAGGGGCTACAATATATCATTGCACATGGTTGCTTGAGTCGTGAACAATTAAATATGACTGCAAGCTAATCTCATTCAATGGATTCATGTTCATTCACTTTTGTGTAGATCACATGTAAAGTACCACATGATAGGATCTAATTTGGACATGTTTTAACCCAGTTGCTCCTGCCAAATAAAGTTGTAAATGATATAGTAAATAGTCTTTTGCAAAAAGTATTGAAAGAAATTGGTATTCAAGTTTCAATTCAATTCAGACAAGCAGCAAGATGTCAAATGTAAAACCCAAAAGTGACAGTATTCGATTACAGGACGCCAATGGTAGATATGCGAAAGTTCAACAGAGACATTAACACAACACTTTGAACAGAAGCTTACTCAACCACTCACATTGAAAAAGAAATTATAAGAAGATAATGCATTTTTCACCAGACACTGGACATAATATCAAGCAGGATTTGGAAATCTAAGAGAATAATTTTGGGTGGATTAAGAAAACTTGTTTCAGTAGATCATCCGCATTAATTATGGATTAAAGGTAGATTGTGGAGATTTTGAGGGAAATGAGTACCAATCCGGCTATAGTAATTTCTCCATGGTATCAGATTTAGGTTGGTAAAGGCTCTATATATCTTGGTATGATAGAAGTAGTACAGGTGATGATAGTTAAACTAACTGTAGAGGGTCGGAAATCAATAACATGAAGCTTCCCACCCACAATATGGAACATGGTTCATTAATATTTACTATTCAAATAACACTATATATTGTATGTATGTGGAATGTGAGACGTATCAGGTCTCAGAAAAGTTGTAATTTATGCACACTTGGACTGATATTGATGAATAAATAAATCAAGTACATCAAACATACACAAGGTGTTGTACACATGTTTAAGGTGCATAGGGGAGTCACTTGTGACTTGAAAATTGTCTCATTATGGTATTGATCTCACCGGTAATATTACATCAAATACATCATCCTGGATAACCTCTTCGATTCCAAGGATTAAATACGCGATGCAGGCGATGAGGTTACATTTATTAGAATAAAAATGAGAAAAATAATAGGCAAATATTCGACGTTTATTGTCCCACTCATCACTAAGCAAGTATTATTTTCAACATTTGTAAACATTAATTTCAAGAACGATATTTTCTAACCCATCACATCAAAAATCACTGCGCTTTGATGTTACTAATTCCTTGGAGCATGACTTTTACTTTATTGCCACATAGAATTCTTAAATTAAAATATCAATCACAATCCATGCGAAACACAATTACAGAAGGTACACTTGTTTAATGAAAAGTTGTAGGTCACAACGTTATTTTGTCAAATCGATTCAGTCGTTAAAATATAAAGATGTATAATTAATAACGTTCTGCTGTTAATTTCTTACTGACCTAAAGTCAAAACTTCATCTCTTACAATTCTTAACATTAAATATATATATGCAAGTATTGTTGAACTGGAGTGACAACTGGAGACTTCTGTGTAGCAGTAGTGTGGTTTATTGCTGACAAATGTTACAACATACAATGCACATAGATATACTAAACTATAGGCCCAACCAATATGGTGTAGGCTAATTACATATGTGCAGTTCATTAGTGCTGTGTGCGTGCAGTCACCATGACCAGTATTGATGCAGTACAGCAGTGACACAACTACTTATACTTTACTATAGGAATACATGTATATGTGTTACTAATCAACAAGTATTCCTTTTTCCATCAGAGATCGCCACCCCTAATTAGATTATCTATATTAGGACTGACGAAGTAACTCCGAACTTAAACTAAAGTGATCTTTATTGTAGATCATGTAGTGTATGTTTACACTGTATGAACATCGGTATCGAACTGAATTCAAAAGGTTAACCATAAGTTTAGATAAGAAATATTGCAGTCTATTTAATTCTCATTCTTGTGCGTAAGTACCTACAGGAAATAAAAGATAATATTTTTTATGAAAGTTAAGATTAAAGCTGAACGTCTCTCTTCAGTCATAAACATCTTTAAATGAGAATAACATCTGCAACCAAGTTTCATTTTAATGGATACATCCTAAATTGTGTGGATCTCGTGTACACTGACACCTGATTGAAATCATGAAAAGCCTCTAAATGTCCACTGACTACAAGTCAAGTAAGGCCATGTAAAATTAATTAAATGTTTCTCAAGGACATCCGCATCTATGAGAAAGCCCCCGCAACCCGCATGGCAAAAACCGTCTGAGAAAAAAAACCGAAAAAACGCCCGCCCACACCACCTCAGGGACATAAAAAAGGGCCGCATCCCACATCTCTTCCAAGGCCTAAAAATAATAAGGGCCGCATCACCTCCAAGGCCTAAAAGTAATAAGGGCCGCACCCCGCACCACCTCCGAGTCCGTAGGGACATAGCGGAGGTTTTATTCCCATAAATTTAATAACATCCTGGCGATGATATGTCTGACCACCACTAATAGGTTACATATAGGTCTAGTGCCGCCATTTTAGAAAAATAAATAAAAAAAAAGCCCGCACCACCATGAAGAAAAAAAAAGGGGCCTTGTCACTTTGAAAACTCACCCCCCCCCCCCCCCAAAAAAAAAGGGGGCGGCCGCACCACTGAGAGGGCATAAATACACACAAAAAAGCCGCCTGCCCGCACCACCTCCGAGGTGAAAAGAAAAAGAAAGGGCCGTGCCACTTTAGAAATTGAGGGGAAAAACAACAACAAAAAAGCCCCCCACCGCATCGCCATTTCTCAAGGTAGAAAAAACTTGAGAAACATTTTTTAATTTTATGGGGCCTAACAAATTATTATTCTTTCCTTTTCACTGAGCTTATTAGACTAATATGTAACTGGAAGAAGGCAGAATGATATGAAATGATACAAATTGTATGCCTACGACATATATTAGGTCCATTTGTTATTCAATCTGTAGATTACCAACACTTAACTCAATTTGCATCCAATCATATGCGTTATCAATAGTTATTTTGAAGTTAGGCTTGGAGTGATAGAAAAAGAGCTAGCTAGGTGTGCGGTAGGCTAGCAAGGAGTGCCGGGGTTAGCCAGGGGTGCGGAAAGTAGCTAGAAGAGCGGGGGTTACCTAGGAGTGCGTTGGCCTAGCTAGGAGTGCGGTGGGCTAGCAAGGAGTTCCGGGGTTGGCCATGGTTGCGGGAAGTAGCTAGGTGAGCGGGGGTTAGCTAGGAGTACAGTGGGCTAGGTAGGAGTGCCGGGGGTTATCCAGGGGGGGGGGTTAAGTTGCTCGGAGAACAGGGGTTAGGCAGGAGTGCGATGAGCTAGCTAAAAGTGCAGGGGTTAGCCGGGGTTAGCCAGGGAGGGGTGGGGGTGGGGTTATGGGAAGTAGCTAGGAGAGTGGCGGTTAGCCAGGGGGGTGGGGAAGTAGCTAGGAGAGTGATGGGCTAGGTAGGAGTGCGGTGGGCTAGCTAGGAGTGCCGGGGTTAGCCGGGGGGAGGGGGGGGGTAGGTGGGTAGCCAGAGGTGCAGGAAGAAGCTAGGAGTCCTGGTGGTAAGCCAGGGGTGCGGGAAGTAGCTAGGAGTACCATGGGCTAGCTAGGAATGCCTGTATTAGCCAGGGGTGCGGGAAGTAGCTAGGAGTGCCGGGGTTAGCCAGGGGTGTGGAAAGTAGCTAGGAGAACCAAACCTGTAACCAACTTTTATTGTATTTGGTAATAAATCTGTTTTACGCTCTCCAAAACATTGTATTCTAGTTATGTAGCCTTAAGCATCTGCAAATGTATTTCAGAATTTTAATCAAATTGTATCTACGCCAATTCAAACTAGCAACATCCTGAAATCTGAGTTTGTGCATGTGAGAATGATCACTTTGTACAGAAAGATATTCATAAACATATACTAGATAATCTAATACAATCCAGTATTGTATCAACGTCTTTGCAGATTGTAATTCAGGGATCAAAATACACTTTCATAATCAGAAGTGTCTTTACTTGCAAACAGTGGACAATATGAAATTGAAAAGGATGTTGCAATATTTTACCCTTATGTTCGTAGTGCCAATTTTATTTTCAGTTTTGATTGTACTTTCTGCTATGAATGTACTTTTGAGGAAAGGTGTTGACACAAATCAAAGCTCAGGGTCGATTCCTATCCATTCATTTGGCAAATCATCAGATGTTCTACACAAAACGGAAACCGTTTTATCTAGGTTGACGGAGAAAGGTCTGAGTGGAACATTAGGTAAAGTTGATGTACCCAAATATTCATATATTCACAATTTGTCACAGGCTTTCAGTAAGAGTTCTGTAACACAAGAATTGTGTCTCTAATTTGTCAGCCTGCTAATATAATGAATAAAACTGGTTGTCATTATGAATCAGAAAAATGTCGACATCAGAATGCTGCTAGATTACCAACATGTGGTCAAACATTACCAACATGCCCAAATGCTTCCAAGAATGTATAATTATAAAATTGATCAATTTATTGTATGAATATTCTGACATTGAAATATAATTCAGTAGGATCTACAGGTATGGGAACAAGTCTGGTAACCAGATCTTACTCAACCACTCAACATGATAAAGAAATTACTTTCCTGAATAGAGAAGATGGTTCTGTAAATTTCAACAGAAATTGGACAGAATATCAAAAAGGGTTTGGGAATTTACAAGGAGAATTCTGGTTGGGGTTAGATAAGTTGCATAAGATCACCAGTGCCAAAGAATATGGACTATGGGTAGACTTTGGGGATGTTAATGGTGATGTGTATCAATCCCGCTACAGCAATTTCTCCATTGAATCAGAGTTAGGTTTCTACCGCGTCTCTGTATCTGGTTATGATAGTAGTAGTACAGGTTGTGATAGTTTAACTAATTATAGAGGGTCAATAAATAACAACATGAAGTTTAGCACCTATGATATGGACAACGATAGGTGGGATAAGGGGAACTGTGCCCAGTCCTGTAATGGTGGTGGTGGTGGTTGGTGGTGGAATAACTGTGGATTAACTCGCCCTACAGGATTGTACCGGAAAGTTGGCCAGCGCGTGCCGTGTGGCTCTTTGAAGTGGAGTTACAATGAGAGGAGGTACATCATCAAGTTTATGAAATTTACACTTGTCCATTGATAGATGCTGATGATTTAGGTCACAATGCCCTTGTAGACCATTGATATCAGTATATCAATTTAAGTCTACATTCGATATATTTTCTATAACAATCGTGTTGTAACCGACAGAACTGTTCATTTTGTGACAATGCTAGAGGCTCTGATATATCATTGCACATGGTTGCTTGAGTCGTGAACAATTAAATATGACTGCAAGCTAATCTCATTCAATGGATACATGTTCATTCACTTTCGTGTAGATCACATGTAAAGTACCACATGATAGGATCTAATCTGGACATGTTATAACCCAGTTGCTCCGGCCAAAGAAAGTTGTAATAGATGTATTTTGTTTCCAATATTAGAAGGCAGTATATAGAATCAGATATATGGCACACATGGCAATAATCACGAATGATATATATATGTCAATATCAAATTTAGCGCGGCCTATGTTTGCGATGATTGATCAAAGCAATTGAAATAAATCAAGAAATATTGAGCTTTGTCATGTTTGTCAATGTTTGGTTGAGAGTGTCTGCATCAAATAACCAGAAGTAATAGAAATGATAACCCATTATCAATTGCTGAGCCTGATACAATAGATAGTTTGCATTTGGAATAAGAGAAATTCAATTCACTTTACATCTTAATATTGTTATATAATAAACGATTTGTGTATGCATTACTGGAAAAAACATCACATTTGAATCATAATTCATCACTTCAGTGAAGTCTACAGTAATCAAAATGTTTATAAAGGGCAACAATATATTTTATTTTCAGAACCACAGCAGCTGTGGCGAAAATGTAATTTAAAAATTAGTTTCTACATTTTGCTATTCTCTTGGTGACGACCATTTGTAGTTCAATTATACCCTAGTTTTGCAGAAAGGTGTTGAAAGAAATGAGTATTCAAGGTGAAATTTAATTCAGACATACAGCAAGATGTCAGATATTTAGCATAAAAGTGACACTATTCGATCACAGGATACCGAGGGAAGATATTCATAATATAGTTACAATTCAACTCTGACATTCATTAGAAATGAAACACCAGATTTAAACGATTAGTCAAAGTTGAAACTTGCATCACCAGATCACTTCAGATATGTGTCTTTCCATTGTATATTGCAAATCCCAACAGCTTCCTAAAGTTTCCATACAATTGTATGGATTGATTGGAGCACCTCCAGCAAATTTCACTGTTCATACATGGCTTGATAATATTTACACAATTTTTTCCACAAAGGGGTGCAGGTTTTCCTCTGGAACCAGTGTGAAGTAAAGTTGAAGATTGTCATCTGCATATTTATAACCATAATGTTTGATGATGGAACTGACAAGCTTACTATGTGGGCAATACATTTTTGGGCCCAGAACAGAATCATGCGGCATAGCAAATATGAGAACTTTTTCAATTGATTCAGCACCATCTATAAAGACTGACTGCCTCCGTTGGTATAGGTAGGACTTTTTACGGTGTCAACCCCAAAGCTAACCATGTGCTCTATTCTTTTGGCCAGAACATTGTGATCCAGAATGTCATATGCTGCTGATAGATTTGGAAGTGCAGTTTCAGTTGAGTGGTGAGGTCTATAGGCTGACTGGTAGGGATCCATAATTTTTTTCTCATCTAGGTGAATTTTGAGTTGAGAAGCTACCACTTTCTATAGAATTTTTGAGAGAAAAGGTTAGATACTGGCCGATAATCTTTCATTGTCTCCTTGTCCAGTCCATTTCGTTTTGACAGTAGTGGTCTGACAATTGCTATTTGGAGTGAGGCACATAACAGTCACACATTGATCCATTTACAATGTCTATTGTTATTGGCACTACTTCTTGCAAGCAATCCTTCAACAACATGGTAGGAAGTGGATCCAGCTCACATGACTTTGTGGGGGATTTTAGGATCAATTTTGAAATATCCTCTTGCTTGCTGGTCAAAAGGAGAATAATGGAGTTCCATTGAATTCGGGCTCAAACACAGCTAGCTCCTCTTGAGTGAAGGAGTTGGTCACTGTACTCTGTAACTGATCTCTTATCCTTGTAATTTTGGTGATAAAATAGTTACTGAAAAGCTACCAAAAGCAACAATTGCTGGGCATTCGAGTAATCTGGATGTGACTGTCCCATGAGTGATTTCGTAATTTTAAACAATTCTTTTGAATTTCCTTCCACACTACCAACTTTACCATAATAGTACATATTATTATTTATCGTCATATTATTAATACTGTGAAAGGTCAACACATTTCATGACATATTTATCGGTTGTTATGGACGGATTTGAAATCACATTAATGCTGCAGTTTTCCATGGTGTACATTAAACTAACAAATTAGAACGCTGTACATGTATGTGTTGAGCATTTACTTTCAAATATGATTGATACCATATTCATGGGTGACGAAGTCTGCAAAACACATTTAATGCATTTTTGATCCGCTTATTGTGTTTATTTTCAGAATGGAGATAAATATACCAAATAGACACCGTTTCATTGACATCAACCACGGAAGTGTAACATTGGCAAATAACTCGGGTTGGTGTCATTTGATCAATTGAAAACCACTTTCAGTTCGATCCCATGCCAACTTTAATGAAGTCCTGCATTTTAGAATCCTTCCAATTGTGATATGGCCAGTTTCCAATTAGTCCAAGTCAGTGGAGTTTGTCCTCAGACCAAGATATTGTAAAGGCCTTTGGTGGCATTCCTCGCACTGTTTATTCAGCAAAAACTAGGGTAAGAATTATTCTGGTGTGTAGAAATGTAGATATAGTTAGTACACTAACAGAAGGAGAGGACCCACTTCGCTATCTTTTCAATTATCTTTCACTTAAATGTTAGGCACATACCTAGTGGGCGTGAGTGCACTAGTGAGATGTTCCTAGCTGACAAATTGAATATACCTATATCACTTGTTTTTCTTCAAAACTAAAGGGACAAGTAGTGTATGGGTCTGTTGAAGGGGTAAAAAAATTGTCTATACCTCTAATAAAAAGTAGTTTTGAGAGTAGTATGGTGGAGTAGTACATGTAGTACTACTTATCAAATGTCGGTTAGCCCCCACGGTAGACCGTGCTAGATAACACACATTATAATAGAGCAAGAGGATTTTGAATATTATAAAAATGTATTTCAAAACTGGAAAATACAAACTATCATACATAACAAAAATTATAAAACAAAATAAAGGCTAATACAATATCTGGGGTATATATAGATACTAAAAAATACATGCCTTAACAAAACAAAAATCATTTGGCAGCGTTTAAAAAACAATACAATATCTGAGGTATATATGTATTAACAGAATCTATAATAAACGAATAGTCTGTTACTCAAGTACATTCTTG
>JAXGGS010278399.1:0-14474 GCA_035585475.1 Armandia brevis | reverse complement strand
ATCGTGCGACTCTTCACGTGGAAAATGCTACATCCACTTTTGCCGGCCAAAGATTTAATTAGGAAATTACTCCGATACATCAATATACGAAACTTTACACGGTCAACACAATCAAGTATTTAGGCTTGGGCTAAGTCGAACACGACTTCCTATATTCCTCTATGTCGTCCAGCGTACAAGTTATCCGTCCGTTATAGAAAACTCCTGAAACGTTATTGAACATTATAATGAGGTTGTATTCTGAATGGTACGTGTATATATGTACATGCATAGGTTGGACATATGAAAAACTATCAATGTCACATTTTCTTTGTAATCTAATATCGGTTGTTTCGTTCAGGATGCATATGATGGTAACATGCGAGATCTTACTAGCGCTTATGTTCATAACAACTGTTAGAGGGTCGTCCTCAGAATCTACTGAGCCGCCCCCTCCTTCGATTGATAAGAGACGATATGGAATACTTGGTTAGTCGATTTCAGATTATCAATCGCTGAATTACAACGCTATTTCGGTTGAATTAACGCCTCTTACATGTATCTGTATAAATATATAAATGATTATAAGCGTTGACATGATTTCGTTTACACATATTCGTATAGGACATTTTAGTTTTCCTGAGGTGGAAGAAGTATCATGTAGTGACGGAGGCTGTCAAACGTTTGATGGCTCAGAAACTTGGGAACCGACTACTGACACCATCTCGGCTCAAGTTGTGTTTAAAAAACCATCGTTCATCACAAGTATTAGAATGATACGGAAACCCTGCAACCCCCTAATTAAACTGATCTTTAGTGATAACACAACCCATATGGTGAGTCTAAGTGATGTTCATATCCTCTGCATGTTAATGAGTCTCCAGATCTGTGTTCGAGATAAAACAAAATATACGCATGTGCCCATAGCTCAGGTTGTTTTTGAGTGTCATGGTCAACGCGATCTACATGTAGCAAGAACATATAACAAGAATACTTTATTGTGTGTTCAATCCTGTCAGCTGGTGTTTGTTGGCTAGTGTTAATTATCTTTTATGTATAGGCATACGTTTCAATAAGCCCAGTCCAAGAAGACTTTGATTTATATAATGAGGGATGGACATATTTCGCTATACGGCCTGTCACTACTGAGACTGTCAACATATCGTTTCCTGGATGCACTAGTCTAAGGATGAGTGGGTTAGAATTCTTTGGCCCAAAGCACCATGCAGGTAAGATTCCCTATACCATATAGTTGTACCAACAGTACCATGGCCGCTTTACTGTTAATTGAACGCGAATTGGGAAATCGCTCTTTGTGTTTACAAATGCTTATTTTATATTTACTGAAGTTCAATCAATGGTGGATCCCCAAACATGTGAAGGGCGTGACTGCGAAAAGCTTTTTGACGGGGAATACGGCATATCTGCCCAAGAACCAGAATCTTGTTTTGATAATTCTCGAAAGACTTTTGGCGATCGCGTAAACTTAACATATGCGGCAGGGAACCGTCCTCTGTTATATTATCAGATCCTCATACCTTTGCGTTGCGACTTGGTAGATGGTAACAAAATTGATATATCGCAAACCCTTGGCGTTGATAATACCCAGGTATATTTCCTTTCAACATGAAGTCTGTTTTTTTTTCTGAATTCCAGTTACATAAAATAACGTAATTATATCCCAAGAAAGGCTGCATGATACTTATAAGAGTGGCTTATTGTTTCATTTCATCATTGCAGTACCCATCAGTGAAGTTTCAAATTGAAACGCAGTTATCAGAAATCGAGGCAATCATAGGATACTTTATCCCCATACGAAAGGGGGTTCATGGCGAGTACCTTTGGAACCTGGAATTATGGAAACTGGATTTTATTCCCGTTGATGAAAGCGAAATTATCGTGTCTGAAATTGATGTATTTACTCAAGCCGGTATGATTTTTTTCAATTGAAATGGTTGCCTCAAATTGTTAAATTCAATCATAAAACTGTACTGATATCTACATTTGATTAAATTAGCGGAGGAGTGTTGAATTAAACCCATGTCGAGTGTTTGGACTAACGGTAAGAAATGGTCATATCCACCTGCCTTTCCCTGATTCGTTGTTTTCAAATGCTTTTGCAGAAACGATTCACTCAAACCCTATAAACACAAGTTGCTCTGGAAATGAGTTTTGTAAGAACACATTGGTTGATGACAATACTTCCTGGCCAATAACAGAAGGAGAAAATATAACTTATCATTTGCCTCGACAAGAGGGGGACACAGATTTAAAAGTGTTACCAACAATGATGGAAATGAAAATGACCCCGTGTAACTTCGGAGGATGTATTGAGAGATTCACTATCATCTATGACAATACAGAGGACATGGAATTGGTAATAATATATTTCAACAAAACTATAGAGATTCAATTAACTGACTACTTTGTGTCATGGCTGTATGAGCCTTAATATTAGAACTAGAAAGTTTGATACGCAAACATATATGAATGACTTCTCGTTCATTATTGATTTATGCCATTGTAGATAAAGATCCCTGAAGTCCTAAAAGATAAAACGCAATACGTGGAGTTAAAGCCGCCCAACGCGACAACCGCTGTAACTTTGAAGGTCGAAACTGTGACCCCCGATCATGCAGAAGGACTAACCGACAACCCCGGAATCAAATTCGTTGCACTATATGCCTCTGGTAGTGATAACATGTTTTACAATAACCACGGCAGTGTCAAAGAAGAAAGTTAATTTTGCTCAGAAGCAGTGGTAATGTCTTTCAAAACTTATATTCTAGAACGGTCAAGCGGCCACATCCCTCCCCCAGTTGATGAAACCACTACACCACAATCAACTACTAGAGAAGTGACAAGTGAAGCCCCAGAGGACACCGTGACAACGACTACTGAACCACCTGATGTGAGCACTGCGGACCCGACAATCCAGCCAACCATTTCATCAACAGACGGGCAAGTTACGGACACATCCGCTCCGACAGCCAGAGTTACAGGAGGAAGCACTGCTTCTCCCGGGCCTTCAGAGTCACAGCCCTCTTCTGCACCTGCCACACAGCCAAGTGATGCCACAGATTCTCCTACCGAAATCACAAGCCAGGCTACCGTAAACCTTAGCGAAGCTCCCAGCAGTGAAGGTCCAGAGGTAACCACCACACAACCAGATGCTACTACTGAAAGTAAGTCGGAATCATAGATCGAAGGTGTTGAAAACGCTTTAGAAAGGAAATAAGTTATCTGTATATTATTGTTCATTCAATTGTTTTTCTGCAGTGTCGCGCGAGGGCGTGAATGTCAGGTATGACTGTAAAATGAGAGACACCACTAATGTGTTTGACCCCGATATGGCTAATAGCTCAAGTGATGCGGCAAAGCATATGAAGCAATTGTATAAGACACTCGTAAGTATAAGATGCCTCGCTAGGACTAATTGAATTCTTGTTCCATCAAACCTTTACATTCCTCTATTTCTTTGTGTTTCACGAATCGGAATATACATGTAAAGTGGAATTTTGTTGTTGTTGCTTTCAGTTGAAGGAAGGATTTAAAGTCGGTGGCATGGGTCGATACTTCTTCAAGGAGATGACTTTCAAGTGAGCTGAAGACACTTAAGCAATGTTATATAGTTACGCAGTCTCCCTTCGTATGAGCGCCACGTTAATCACAATCATCATTTTATTGTTTGCAGGAAAGGGAGCGTTTTCGTTAATTACAAGATGAATACTGAATCAAAATTATCGCCGGATTTAAAGGGATCCCTGATCACAAACATTCAGGATACGTTCGCGAGGAACAACATAACGGTCGAAGACTTAGATTTCTCGGAAGTGGTTGAAGGGAAAGAGGCGTTAATTATAGGATTGTCGGCCGCTGCTGGATTTGTGGCACTGACGGGACTGGTGGTTTTAGTCGTGTTCACGGCCACGTTCTGTCGGAAGCACATGAAGAGTAAGGAGGAGGAGGAGAGGGAGCAGACCGCCGAGTGGGAGCCTCAGCCCCGGCACGACCACCAGCAGATGCCCTTCGGTGCTGGGGCCGGGGCTCCTGGTCTCCACTGGGAGCGGCGTCCCTCCATGTCCTCCAGCTATAACTGGTCGGTGAATAACCGGCCTGTCCGCGAGTTTGACAGCCCTCCCAGTGTACACAGCGCTCACCACGTGGCTCGGGCCGCCCATGGGCTCAGGGGCAGGCCTGTCGATCCCTACTCCAGGGAGGCAGACAGGGTAGAGCCCCACTTTGGTGGTGACATGTTCATGCAGAGGGGTCATGACAATTTGAGTAACGCATCTAGCGGTGACACACCTCGGACTTACTTTGAGGATGTGACACGACACAGGATAATGCCGCAGATTCACGTGCAAGGGTCTGGCAGTGAGTCTGGTAGTAGTGTAAGCAGCGCGAGTAGCATGGGAAGTGCGGGTTCGCGTTCACGCTCCAGGCGACGGGATCGCCGGCCGGAGAGACACCGCGACCCGAGCCCGATGTACAGCAGGACCCTGCCCACCCCCTCCACCCCGGACAGTGATCTGAACATCACAGCCGAGGCGGAGGAGATCATCGCCAGATTATATATCGACCTGGACGACCAGGACGACGACACCCCGCCGACTCAGCGCGATTCGGTCCTCCACCGGGGCGGCGAGAGCAACGATAGCAACAATAATCTCGAAGCTCTGTACGCGAGACCCCATAAAAAATCTAAGAGGCGGAACGACGAAACCGGAGAGGGGGAGGAGGGAGATGACGATGTGACGACGGGAAGAGCTTCGGATCTGATCAGTGATTATAGCACCACTAATAATAAGATATTCAATGTGAGGAAGTACAGTAACGGCAGCAGCGGACTGGGCAGCATGCCGAGCAGTGCCGCCAGCCAGAATGGCGGTAAATACTTCTCCCCCACCCGGCGGCCTCGGCTCGACATCGGAGCGCAGGGTGACCCCAAAGTCTTCCGGCGTCAGACAAGTCGGACATCGAGTGATCAAAACGCAGCCGACGAAGCTCTACAGTTGTATTATATAGATTCCATTCCTGAGACGGAGGTGCGTACATATAAATATATTGACAGCACTACCAGTGGTTGTATATTCCGCAAATGTTTCCAAAACTTAGTGGTCCATCGACACGCTCGCTTAACAAACGCTTGATATTAATCGTTTGAGGTAGGTTATACATTCTTTATACAATGTTGATATATGTTTTCCCTTCAGGAGCCTGCGTCCCGACATGTGAGTAATCATATTGAGATGAAATCTAAAGGAATACACAGAGATACGCCAATATGGCGGAGTGGCCCGAGAAGGAAAGGAAAGGTAATTACATCATATTTATACACCTCACACTCTTCATAATTAGCCTTTTCATCATTGTCATGTGTGAATACAGACACATTAATCATATTACACTGCCTAAGATGATGAAATTCTTTGATGGCTATTTCGCGGTTTATTTACAGGGCTTGCCTAGAACTGATTACACCACGAGAATCTAAACCAAAGATATTCAGGGTAGAGCTGCGCATTACAGGATCAATCTATTGGACTTGCTTGGATCAGCTGTTACTCGCTGCTTAATATGATTGCAGACAACTGAGAATTGGAGAGGGTGGACTTACGCGCGCGACTTACTGGGATTATTATGATGATTTTGGTGCTTTACTCTTCCTTATTCCAGTGATTGAAATTATATTGGCATCAAGACGCAATCTTAGACTTCTTGCTTTTCGCTTTGATAACACGTGTTTAGTAGCTATGCGAGATGACAAGCTGTTTAGCGATGTAACGCATGATGCACACACTGATGCGGTTTGAATCGTGCGCTTGACCGGTGCCATAAAATGTGAGGAACCGATGTGGGCCAAATAACGTTCATAAGTTCCATACCAAAAAGAGAATATAGACGATACATATGTTCTTCCGTTCTTTGGTTGTTGAGTGTAGCTATTTATTACAATTAGAACATTACTCCTGTGCATGAACTTAAGCAATCTGTATTTGAAGCAAGCATGCATTATCACTATGACTTGTGTTAAGATGTGCCATGACCTACTTCTGTTCAATCAACTAATGAAGTCAATCTAGAATTTAGTTTTGTAGATTTCTATTACTGAATGAAAGCGAATTCAAACGCAAGATGTCATTCCATGTCTGTGATTTTACTTTGGTAGATGAACTGATGTCATTTTGTTTATCCGAAATAATCATAGATATTATAAACGCTTTGTGATCCATGTTACGCAATTTATCAGTGTGTGATTAGAATTAATTTTTAACATATACACGCAGGTAGTGTTTGAGAATTTTTGGCCATATTTATTGTATATTTTCATAAACTGACATTAACAAATATGTGTACCCAAGATGGTATATTTGTAATTGCTGATTAAGTTTATACATATCGACCTATTTTTCAAGGAATATACATTGTGTATGTATACAAGTTTACTGATACATAGCTATACATACAGATGCATGATGTATCCGTGAGAGCGCTAGTACCGCTGACTACTTCAGCGCAGGAATCCTGCCCAAAAAAAATCCCAAATATCAATAAGAAGCTAGTTTTTAAAGTAGTGTAAAAATGACGTATACCTACAGTGTGAATGAGTGAAGTTATTGCCAGCAGTTCGACTGCAGCTTTTCTACCACCACGTATACTAGACAGATATCATGTGGCAATCCACTATATATATGTATGTATAGTTGAAATTGATTTGAAACAGTGGTGTCCACCTAGAGGGCTTACATTGTTGATTATATGCATACCTCAATACTGTAAATGTCTCATGAATAAAATGTGATTATGTACGATGCAGGGTTATCCTTGCTTATTATTTAATGCACGTCTGAATCAGCATTTTTCATACATGATGGTACCGAGGTGACAAATTCTGTTCATTATTCTAGTAATGTTAATGAAACTCACCATCAATTTTCAGGTTCTACTAATCAACACCAACGGAGGTCTGATAACAGTCGACGTTTTATTTCATTGTGGCCTCGATTATGGAGCAGAATTAATTCACCATTAAAATGGGCCGCCGCTTTTGGTTGCACAGCCGGAGCGGGGTGATATTTTCACAAGCTCTAATGCCGCATCAGACTCCATAACCACCGCATTTTGTCATTTGCTTAAACGCTTATCACCAGCGACACCGTGTTTAAACAGCGCAAATCTGCCACCTCTTAGTCCCTCCTAGAACAGGTGAATCAGTGAATTAGCCCAATATAATGTGTCTAATGGAGATTTTATCAATATCAGTTTCCAATCTTTCCGGGCACAAGTGCTTTCCTTTTACTTAGCTCGCTTGAGCAGAAACCTCTTAATTGATTTAAGGCCAGTTATGACAATATCGAGCATTGAAAATAAGCAGAGGTGTTGAGTAATAGAGCGCGAGGATATATATATGTGTGTATCTCCCATCGGACAATAGCCAAGGCTATTACACTAAGGTTAATATCTGCTGCCGTAGCAGTTATCCATTGATGTGTGATGCTAGTTTTATATACTTTTCAGTAAAAAAATACCCTTTGGAAATCTCCCCCTGTCCTGTCACGTGGAAAGCGGTCGCGTAAATTACTCAGTAGACATGTAATCATACACACTTTTCGTAAATTGTCTCTTTCCGAGAAGGTCAATACACCGATGTCGCTAATAAAAGATGAGCCAATATGTTACTTATGTACTTATAAGTTATAATTATACTTCCATCGAATTGGCAGCGTTAACAGTGCGAACATTTCTTTAATTTAGGGCCCTTTAAGTATAAATTTATCTACATTTTGGGTTGTGAAAACATGCCTAAATATATTATAATAATTGAATCCGCACAAAAGTAGCATTTTTGGTCGTTATATAAAGACCAACCGATGGTTTTAGATAGAATCATAACATACTACAAAAGTCTCATAGCGACTTAAGCGCTTGGAATTCGTTTCGTTCCTTATGGCAACATCAACACACGATTCTCTGAATTCGCTCTCAAGAATTGTTGGCGCTTAAGACAATACGTGTTACGGATCAGAAGACGCCATGATGAGGAGGATTTTCATGTCCAATCACGTCCCTTTGATGCCCCCTCGCTGGTGAGATTCCAATTTAAACAGTTTCATTGTCCATTCTAGTCAACAATAGAGACTCACACGACTTAGAGACCGACTGTGAAATGTTGTAAAACCTCATTAGAGACCACTCTTGCGCACAACTAATCGCAAACCAAGCAATTCACGTTGATTTCATGTTTTACGATTCAAATCAAAGATTGGGAACCCACCATGTGTTTCAAGAACGACTGCGCGCTTAATCAATCTTTACAAGTACTTCTGCTAATTTGTTTATCATTGAAATTGTTTATAGGTATTATTAGGCGCCCTCTCTTCGCATTAATCGACAATTGATTTTTGCACTTGTTCCGCGCGGTTTTGCTGTGAACGAGTTGCCGCCTCTCGGCTGGTACGGCTAACTCGATGTGACAGTGAACACTGGGTAAATACCAATTGCCAGGAAATGATGTAATGGAGAAGAGCGAGACCCTCGTGCTCTCCGAACTGATTCTCGTGTTCTGCTTGATGAGTTTAAGTAGTTAACGAGTTGCATGATGTGACGGATCTCAATTGAGTACTAGAGAATTTCAGAGCGGAGGAGGAGGAGTTGTCGGGTTTCCTGTTCGGCTCGTGTTTAATTGATGATTACAGATATGAGAGAATGTCGAATATCAGCTCCGAGAAATGATAGACATTTCAGAAACGCCTGTGATAATGTCCCCATATACTAGTTTAGTTTCAAGAACATTTATCATAGTAAGCGATTTAATCAAATCTCATTTTTGCAATCGGAATCTTTAGGTCCCAATTGCCTATTATTAGAATCATCACCCATATACGGAATATCTTTCATCTAAAAAAAGTAAGAGCAATTGATAAGTATATTCAATAACGGATGATAAATTTCGCTGACATCTGTATAGATCCATGGGCATTTTCACTTTATTCTTGCAAACATAAACGTCACGAATCTTCACTTTATCCCGTGCGTCTCTCTAGGGACCGAGTGATTGGTCAGTACCGAACAACCACCCTTCAATTAACGATTTGATATCCAATCCCCCTCTGTCGACGTCAATCACAATATTTTAATACACTTCGGCTGATTGATTCACGCTCATTGCACGATTTAATTGTTTAACCGCCGACCCCTCTAAAGAGTGCTTTTATTGGCAGGTTTCTCTCATTTATTGGAAGAATCGCGAGAACCGCGCAGGTGACTCGCGCCAGGGAGTACAAGGTGTGTGCGTGTCGTCTGCTTCCGTCCAAGATTCGCGCCCCGCAATTACTCACAATACAAACTGTTATAGTTCTCACTGTATCACTCACCAGTCGTCCCTTCTCGGGAGCACTCGTCAGGAAAACCTTAATCAACTTAGATTATTTTTTTAACGATTGTTTTGAAAGTAGGATTTTCAGAAAATGGGCGAGCCATCAGAATTGGAAGAGATGTCGGACGCGCAAAGTGACGCAGAAAGTATATTGGACGTCGAGGAGTCGTTCGGAGATGAGAAAGACTTTCGTCAGGTGACGCTGCCTGCATCTTCTTCTTCTTCAAAAATGTTCTCCATAGACAACATTTTAAATTCAAAGATGAAAAATGACCACACGAGACTCGCGGAAGAAAGGGACAGATTAGCGATGCGAGAGGAGGCCCGGGATTCGGACGAGGATAGAAGACGGGATGAGAGAGGCGAGGGTATCGCAGTCCCTATCCCTCAGTACGGGGGCGCGGGGTTGTACCCCCCTCAGGTGTTACACGGGGTGTGTCAGCCCGTGCCACAGTTTACCAGCTTCCCTGGCATAGGTTTACTAGACATGATGACACCCGGAGCATGGGCAGCTTACTCACAGAACCTCATTAACAGACAAGTATTTGGACTTAATGGTAAGTAAGCTTTTTGTCCATCAGAATTGGGACAGATAGGTTAGGATTAAGTGTGTTGGATCTTCGTTGGCTTTATCTATGCTTTGACTCAATCGCTTAGTAATCTCCCAATTATGTTTTAAATTTGTTTTTATGTTACTTGCAACTCAGAGGCTGAAATAATTAAGGATTGTCAATGATAATAGTTCAATATATACTTGCGGCCGTCGATCGTGGTTTTTAAAAACAATTCGATTATCAGTTACTGGCTGAAAGCTATAAACTATCGTATTTCACATTTTCGGGGAACGATCAAAATAAATCTATGCAACTTGTCTATAGATTTATCCCACATCTGAGACATTTCTGGTTACTCACGTAAGTTTCCCTCAGAAAGTCGACATATCTGTTCGCTATATCGTGAAGTGGACAGTAAAACACATTAACTTTTTATTATCAGTCTTTAACCACCTCTCTGGCCGATTTAAAAAGCCGTGCAAACTCGACGAGAGACCGAACAACATCGTAAAACCATAGAAACTAACTTTTCTTCAAACAAACCTCGATGATATATCTTTTTGATGACTGTCCACTATGTTTGCAAACACGAAATGTCTGGGCGCTCTGATGCATCGGCTTTATTTACATTTAAAGCCTATTTCTGCAAACTACCGCAGAGTCGCCCGAGCAACAATGAATTTATACCCGGAAAGTGTATTAGTGAACAACTGTAAATTTTAGAAACAATTCATTGCCGACTGTGTGGGTTCGGTGTACCCGAGGGTTGCGGTCCTCGGGGAGCCCGTAGGTAAACTTAGCGGTCACCATAAATGACAATTTCACCCACTTGATGGCGAAGCCGCCGCTTATATTTGCCTCGATCTGTTGATTCACGCACCCCTCGGTGGGAGAAGATTTGGGTTTCTAAAGCTCCGGACGCGGTAATGATGTTCTTATCGCTCTCTTATGACACCCACGTTGACCGCCGCTTCTTCATAAACTTTGTGGGAAATTCCGGTCTTTTAGTATCTAGTCCGCGAAATTTTCATTGAAAACCCGTAAACGAAATGGTGGACTTACATCTACCTATGTAAATATGCATGATTGTATAATACTTGTGTTAATTCATCCATATTCGTATTTATTCTCTCGATAATTTCGTTGCGGATTGAAGCTCTGATTAAATCACAATTATTGTGTAAAACGCTTAGCCATCGTAACGACGTCTCAAAACGTCTGATCGATACGCCCGCTAACCAGAAACTATGAAATAATCCTCTCCTCATTACCGGACTTATCGGTCGTAGCAACCGCTGCCATCGGGCGCCGGTGTGAAAAATCCCACCGCTTAACAAAATAATATGCACAGGGCAGGACCGATTATTGATAGAATTTGATGGGTCAAATATTTACTGTATTTATACGGCTTA
Organism: Armandia brevis; assembly: GCA_035585475.1. Classification (NCBI taxonomy): domain Eukaryota; kingdom Metazoa; phylum Annelida; class Polychaeta; family Opheliidae; genus Armandia; species Armandia brevis. The sequence continues at coordinate 3,150 of JAXGGS010278399.1, read as the reverse complement.
TGGCTAATTTTTGCAATAATTAATGTAAGCGAATTCTGATATCATTGGCTCCTTATGATTGTCAATATTTGATGGCTACACTTGTCTCGTTGACGTTGATAAACACCGCCTCTCTGATTATGATATAACACTTGGGACGGTGTTCCATAACCAATCGACGTGGATGCAGTAAAAATATTTATACATCTGATTGTTTATGGATAATTTAGCCTTCCAACGCCGCACTTGATGAATATTTTAGGCAATATTTGACGAGTTAATGCCTTCCTGGGAAAGATTTGATGGTATTTCTTCACAATCACATGTTGAATTGCCATGAATTGCGCAAATATTTGCCACAGAATCACAATCATGTTTGCGGCTCAGACTCACTTGATGTCGAACAGTTATTGGATTCAAAGCGCCAATAAATCTGAAATTGCGATAAAGCACTTAATTTGACATCTGTAAATATGAAAGAGATGGAGACAGTGTTGTATTTTTAGGTCACGTGTTTGTTATAGAAGGACAAATGACAATTCTGTATTGGCAAAATGATATCAGATCTAGCAGAACTAAGAATATGGTTACACGGGGCTGGAGGAATCAGCTCAGTTTAGAATACAAACAACAAGAAACAATTTATTTTTAAATCTACCAATGAATGCAATGTTTCGAATGTTTGTAAATATGGAAGATATATTTCGTGTTTTAGCGCCAAAGCCAGTGGGTAGAAGAGCGAGAAAACCCGGGGTTGACAGAAAGCCGCGACAAGCCTACTCGTCTAAACAACTGGAAAAACTAGAAAATGAATTTAAGGTAACTTCCATGAAACATCTACATTTACGTTAACATTCTTAATTTTCATCTACCATTAAATAGACAATGCATCGACGTTTCATATCATAATATCGTGTGTGTTTACAGAATGATAAATACTTGAGCGTGAGTAAACGAATGGAGCTGTCACAATCGCTCGGATTAACGGAAACACAAATAAAAACCTGGTTTCAGAACAGGAGGTAAGCAAACCACCGATACTGTTACCGGGTCCGCACAAATCTCCTGTGCAACTCGTCTGATTTAGTCAATGGTTCATATTTTCCGATGACAGTTGCATTATTTTTTTATTGGCAGGACGAAATGGAAGAAGCAGATGACAGCGCGTATGAAGATCGCCCAGAGACAGGGTTTGTGGCCCCCGTTCTGGAACTCGCCCCTCGGTACACCGGCGAGTGCTGCCCTCGCGGGGAGTTACCACAGCTCCTCCTTCCTCCCATCTCCCGTGCCAGCTTCATCAGCCACCGACACAGGACTCTCATCCTCGTTATCTCTCTCATAAACTCGAAATATACAGGCACAATACATATATATATATATATATATATATGTATACGTTCTCCTTCTTAACTTTATACATATAGTTACGATGTTTGATTAATACTGATGAAGAAGGTCAAGCTTGTAAATAAGGAATGAAATTTATATATGCTGGACATAATTCATGATTACGTCTTCGTAATTTTAGAGAAACATCTAATATATACGGAACCGGTTTCTTCTGAATTCACTGACATCATTTACATATATGTCGGACGATATGCTGGGTATTTAACATGTCTGCAAATACATGTATACCTTGACCTGGACGTTTATACCATCTTAACTGTGTTACAAATGTGATGTAAGGTACCGATCGATGGTCGCGACTATACTTGCATCGAACGTTCGGGTAGTTACTTAAAGGTCGCATGGTTTTGATAGTGTCGTATTGAGTATCAGAATCCCATGCAAACGGAATAAACAAATAACTTAGATTTGTTTGTAAAAAATCAGTAATTTAATGATGGTGATTATTACTTGCTGAACATTGCTTGCCTCGTATTACGTTATATTGTACATATTATTAGTTGTGTTGAATATGTAGCACGTGAGAAATAAATGATTAATGTTAATGACGAGCGCCGGATGTCCTTAAGTGTTACCATTATATAAATAAAGGTGATGATGTTTTCATTGATGGCGATCGAGCGAATCAAGATATTAAAAAGTTGGCAGTGTCCCTCGTCAAGGTACCCTCCCTTTCTGTGAAAGTTCATTAGGAACGTATCACTTAATATCCAAGGGGAACCATAAATTTTATCTGGATTTCATAAATATTTGACGTATCTTTCAAGAGTGAGCAAAAATCCATCCAATGCAAAGAATAGAGAAAGTGTCGTACGGATTATTTGAAGAAAACACATAGTCGCTCCTACTAAAACACACGCTGCTTTCTGTGGTTCGAGCTCACTATATATTATTAATCCCCTCCGCAGAATTCCAATGGCCTGTCCCTGTGTCGTACTCACCTAAAATAAGGTGATAAAAATGTATTATTATCTCATTTCGCATCTCGCTGAGGACGTATAAAGATGGAGGGACAAACTGTATTACTTAGCCCTATGCAGGTAAGATTTGCAGTTATATAAATGATAAGCAGAATCATACATATTGACGTTAATAAAAGAATGATCGATATATAAGTTTGGTCTTACGCCTCGAAAGAACACAATAGTCGGCCACTGAAATTGTACGAGTACGTTGAATAGGAATGATAATGTGAATTCACATCTTTCAATTTGGTTTAAAACCCATAAACTGTATTACAAATGAATCCGCCCTTTATGCTTCCACAATTTTAAACGCTGGTTTGGATATCAAAAATCGTATCGAGTACGAGACCCATATAAGCTATAATTCGGGATGTATTCTTTCAATTATCGTAAGCAAACATTATTAATTAAAATACAATTTAAAATCCGCATGCCATTATTGAATCATGTACTTAGGGTATTCGTATACTGTCGATTGTATGTAAATGAGACTCCAGGCCCTCCAAGAAGAGTGTCTTTACAACATATAATTAAGATTTCCTGTTATGGTTAAAATGTTGCAATTACATTAACAAATGTTGACGAATTCATGGCATGACTAAGGAAAAATAAGATATATATGTATATATGACACCAATTTTCCCATGTTTCAGTTCTCCCCACAGGAAATTGTTATACCTATGAGGTAAGTAAACGGGAAGAGCCCAGTGAAAACTCACGTAATTTGCTAACCGTTAGATTAAAAATTAATGGTCTTGATCCCGTTATTTATGGCGATAGGCTACTCTCGAATACG